>JARJRE010000361.1:0-49154 GCA_030783385.1 Akanthomyces dipterigenus | reverse complement strand
TCCCTGTGAGGTTCTTTCTGGCGCTACTAATCCCTACCCAACAGGCATCCCAGATTTAAATGTATCCTTTTCGACCCCTGCCATCACCCTTGCCCTGGAGGCGCTGAACCTAGGCGGTACATGGTAGGTAGGCATACAGAACTTACCCATTCTACTCAGTAAATGCGCACTCTTCACTGGAGAAAGTGCGCAAAAGGAACGCCAATCTGTGGCGGCTTGCCTGCGTTGTTTCACTGCTGCGCTCCCATCTGTGTCGCCCTGTGAATTTCTCAAAAGCAGTTCCCGGGTCCGAGTCGAAAGTTGTGAAGTGACTTATCGTTACTATTCTCACTTAGGATGGCTGTAATTCTTCGTGCTGGTTTGTCATTACGGCTTCATCTTACCGTCCGGCACCTACCGCCAGGGCTAGTGGACGTTGTGTCAAGGCACCAGTTCCGTTAGAAGGTTATAAAGACCATTGTACGGCAAAAAGAAATTATTCATAGTGTGCTCCTTGAGTAGTATTTGCAATGACTCCTGCTTCTTTGCGCATCTCTTCCTCACCGTGCCGCGTCTTCGTTCCCTTCTTCTTCTTGCTCTTCTCTTTGTCCTTGTCCCCCATATTATTATAGTGGTAGACACCTCGCTCCCTGTCTCTCGCAAGCAGTTCCACATCAGCCTGACTAACAGGAACACCCTCGATACCCTTGACAGCCTTGCCTTCGAAAAACATAACGAGACCTGCGATGATTGCAACGATGCAGCCCAACGCTACAAAGAGGCCAGTAGACCAACTAGGTCGATCGTATCTGTTCATTCCCCACATGAATCCGCAGAGGACGCATTGAAGTAAGGTATTGCCCACCATGAACCAGATGACGAAGTCGAGCTTCCACAGTGCCGTAGCGCGGGCTCGTACGCCAGTGAGAGGGGCATCGGGGATCTTGTCTTCAGGGTACGGAACAGGGCCAGAGTCTGCCTTCTTGAGCCGATCCGCAACATTGTCCGGGCTTATGGATGGTTCCAGATCCGTGGACCCCTGCAAGCGGAACCAGCTTCGGTGAATGCCCGCCAGCCGGCGAAGGCCAACTTCTTGGCCACCCAACCGGTACTTCAAAAGGAAATACAAGTCTCGAAAACGCCACGGTGCCAGACCAAATCCTGTCACACAGAATAGGGCGTTTAAGATCTGGGAATCAATTTCAATCCAGATTCGTCGAGGAGAATTGATGTCGTTGCAGTTTGGGCGACACATTGCCGGCGCTAAAACAGACGCAGGTCAGTACGCGAGCGTCTTCTTTGGAAGAGGTAGGTAAAGACGTACAGGCGTTGCAGAGAAGCAGAAACAGCATGCCACCCCATGCTACAACATTGAGGCCATATAAAGTAACAAGGAATCCAACAGGGGTGATAAAATAATTCCAAAAGGTTATGCTGGCGTCTTTCGTAGATTGCCAAAATGAATGTCTTGGGGGGAAGTGGTAGCCGTTCGGAAACGCGGCGGTCGCAGAAGGTTCTTTCAGTTTGGCGACAGAGGGTTCGAAGGGCATGTGTTGAGACTCTTGTTCTTCCGCCACCGAATGAATCGTCTTGGTTCGTATGGGACCAGGCGATGCATCTTGCGCATGGTTCGCGGAGTCGCGTCGCTCAGAGGACGACGATATCGAGCCTCTGGAAGATCGCCCTGTGAGCATGGAAGAAGCGATGCCGCCGGTGGCAGCCATAAATCCCTCTGGAGGGTCCGATTCCTCAAACGTCACGGAGAGGCGTCGTAGGCGACTATTTGTAGACGACGACGCTGTCGGCTGGGTGGCGGCCGTGGTGCGTTCATCTTCGCGGCTTGGGCTGCGCGTGTCTTCGCTGGTCTCATCGCCCACGGTCGAAAATGGCTCTTTGCTGTTTAAGGTGGCCATTTAGGGAATGATGAATCGATACATGTTTGGTCTTGAGGAAGGAAAAGCTGGACAAATGGCACGAGTACAAAAGGACGGACCCCTTCCAAGAGCTTGTTTTGTAGCGTCGGCGAGTCACTTTGCGCTAACCATCTTCGTGCTCACTGGACAGTGAAATGCAGTGTGGGGCCTCGTTCACGACACAGCCTGCAACGGCAGTGTAAGATTCAAGACACTATGCGCGAAAAAACTGTTGGTAGGAATTTTTTTTCGTCGCATCTCATGTCCTCCAAGTCTCAATGTAGAAAGTAGCGAAGAAAGCCAGCGGCATCGGACGTAGGCCGGCCGCTTGTCGATCGCAAACAGCCGCTGAGCTCCACGCACCTAGGAAGAGCACGTCTGACCAAGGTGTGGGTGGTGCATCTCGACAGCAATCTGTCATTGTGCTCATAATTACTTGACCATGCAGAGTGCGATCGGCCAAACCAACCGCAGCCCGGGTGTCGCGATCTTTATTTTTATCTAGATGCAGATCTGCGAGCAAAGGATGGAGTGAGTATGCACTCGTCCTGTAGTGACGACAGCATGCCTGCCCATCAGGGTTTGAATCTGCCTGGCTCCACAAGCCTAAAGTTTCTAGGTAGCTTTCCAAGCACCTCCTCAACTGTTTCAAACATTAAACTACATTTGTAACATTTCAGGTTACTGATTGATTTCGGCGACTGCGCAAGTTAGGAAAGATTGACGCTATCACAACCATGTCTCCATCCCAGAACCATCAGCCCGACGATGTGGCTGTTACCGTGATGAAAAATTTGCAGGACCAGCACGACTGGACAGAGCTAAACTTCATCTACACCAAAGGCTCAACCCGGGCTCTGGTTAGAGGAATGCCTACGAAGCGGTTATATCTGCACCCGGATGACCAAATTGCGGCGCTCGCGCAGGAGCAGGCTACCGGCGAGCGAGTTCCCCAAGAACCTGTGCAAGAGTTCGTGCTCCCGGTTCATCTGTCCGAAAAGTGGTGTCTTGCCGACTTTGCGACTGTCTTCGACTCAATAGAAAATACAGGCAACCGTGAGAAAAGGATAGTACTTGCAACACTGCACAATGACTCTACAGTCGTGTATTACATCATGCAGGAAGACATGGTGAAGCCACGCCAAAATTAGGTCGCAACATTCACCACAGACGTCTATGGGATAAAAACAATCTTGTGGACCTTCATCTGGTCAAACATGTCATATCCATTGACTGCCTCGGACATCGGCATGATATTGTCAAACATGAATCTGAGGGGACGCTCGCTGTCAGTTTTCATGTCATGATGGCAATCTCTCTAGATATTGGCTTACTCGATATCTTCTTGCTTCTGCTCCAGGAGAGCAAGCGCTTCCGGGAAGATGGAGCGGACTGGGCATCGGCCCATCTGGAGTCTCACATTCTTGCTGATCTCAAGTCAGTTCGGGCATGTTGCCAAAGGACCATTTTCTACTCACGCATAGCCATCGGCACCAGTCCAAGGGATCTATTCGTCGAGTCAGCAACCAGACCATAATGAAGATACATACGACATAAGAGGCATGATCGATTCTAACCTCGGCATTGTGCACACCAATACTGCTCATAGCACCAAACGGGCGCACCAGGTCAAACGCTGTCTTGAGCGCGGGTGACAGGCCTACCACTTCAACGACAAAGTCTGCGCCGCGGCCGCCGGTGGCATTTCGCACTTGCTCTTGCATCTTCTCATTGCCATCGTCGAAATTGAGCGGCACGGCCCCGAGGCTCTTGGCCATCTGCAGACGGCTGTCGATATTGTCGATTGCAAAAACCTGCTTAGGCTTGAGGTGGAGAGCGCTGATGATGGAGCAAATTCCGACCGGGCCGCAACCAATGACGACAAAGGTTGACTGCGAGATGTCTACATTTGGTCTTAACTCTACGGCGCTCTTCACGCCGTAATATCCGGTTGGAAAAATGTCGGCCATCAAGACTAGGGCCTGGTTGGAAATGGACTCGGGCGCCTGGATTGCAGTGCTGTCTGCCATGGGAATACGCGCGTATTCTGCCTGGCCGCCGTCGAGCACGGCAGAGCCAAAGAGCTTGCTGTGGACACAGCGAGAAGTTGCCTCATTTTGACAGTAGAAGCATTCGCCACTTTTGGGAGTTAGGATGACAGATATGGAATATAATGATTGGGACGCACCAGCAAGCCGTGAATGGAGACACGACCTTGTCGCCGACCTTGAGAGTCTTGACATCAGCACCGGCTTCTACCACTATGCCGGTAAATTCGTGACCCATGATGAAGCCAGTGCCTGACTTTTGATGTCCGCGGTAGACATGGAGCTCGCTGCAAAACAGTCAGTAGATGGACGGCGAGTTTGCACACCAGCTGGGGCAGGAAAGGGCATTGCCAACTTACGAGCCGCAAAGAGCAGTAGCCTGTACCTTGATGATGATATCACGGCCATCACTGACTGTCTTTCATTAGTTGAACTGTAAAAGCATATGGATGTCGGTGTGTGTATGCGGTGTGTGTATGACAAGGGATTTACCTCGGGGAACTGGACGATCTTGAACAGAGACCTTTCGGGGGCCGTCGAAAACGATGGCCTTCATGGTAGCTGGGATATCCATGATGATTGGAAAGAGGCGCTGGATCGATAGAATCTAACAGTAGCCCTCAATTACGTCGCGCACGGGCAAGAAAATTCGCTGCGATACTCGGTAGCCTCGTTTCTGGTAAAGCGATGAGGCTTAATTCTCGGCATGCGTCTTTCCATGCTAGCGTGCGGGCAGCATCCAGCTGCAAGAAGGGCCGACGCTCGGCTCTAGCTGTGCGACAGCCTCCCTCCCCCGCCATGGCATATTCGAACACACCGAGCAGACGTGGACGTCACTCAAAAGCGGTTGCGGAGAAAAACACTGACAGGCCATGTACTTGTGGGGGTTGCGGGGTCTCGGAAAACAACGACCTCACACAAAAACTGGCGATGGTTGATGAGGGGAAGCAGAACTCTGGGTGAAGGGTACATATGTGCCCAGACTGTCCAGCTAAACAGCTCATATGGGCATGTTTATGTATGCCAGCCGACTCTTATCTTGCGCGGCTTGAGGATGGTTATTTACAGTTACGGATACAAGATTGAGCAGATAGGATCCTGGGGGGGGGGCAGGACACAGGCATGACAGGATGGTGAAACAAGGGCCCAAGGTCTTGGGTTGGCGGGAAAGGCCCGCCTTGTGTCTTGCCTCACATGTGGTGTCGGATTGCTCCATAACTACCTCTAAAATTTAGCTTCCGACCTTATTGTCGTTTAACCGCCGTCGCCAGTTGGCATGTCCGCTGCCCGCCCCGGCCGTGGCACACAGGACGGCATCGCAAGTGGCTGGCCCAAGTGGCTGGCCCAAGGACGTGGCCCACTGAGAATGGATGATGGATCGGCAGCCCCAGCCAGAACCAGTTTGCCTCTGCCACTGCAACGGGCACAGCGGCTGGCAATGTGAGAGGGGTTTCCTCAGATGTACTCCGTACCTGGAGCTTTTCTGGAAGAATGACAACAGGGCCTGACGCTATCATTCATGACCACGCCAAATTCCTTGTAGCGCACGATTCGCACGGACAGGGCTCGCCTTGTCATCGCTTTACCAGCACACATGACGCAGAAGAGCAGGAAAAGAAAGAAGCAGCGGACGAAATCCACTGTGGCGCCCTCGACAATATTTGTCTTGCCGGCTGGAAGACATGAATTCTAGGCGAGCGACAAGGGAGAGGCAATCACTCGAATTATTAGACAGCGTTCGAGAAGAGGCGTTTTGTCTGGATCAGTTGCGGGCAATGGGGATGGGGAGTGGTGGCGTGCAGGTTTAGGCTACTGGTTAGTGTAGAGCGTGCACCCTTGCTGCACCTTTCGGTACAAATATCGCAAGGATAAGGCAAGAAGAGGGAGAGGGAGAGGGAGAGAGAACTGTAATCCCTGCAGAGTCGCAGGCGTTGTCTGTGGAGGGCATAGCGAGAGGGGTACGCTCGTAGGGTCGCGCGGTTGATGAGCCTCAAAGTTGCTACAAATCCGGAAACATGCGAGCTATGACTAGCATAATCGGCGCAGAAAAGGGCGAAGCTGATTTCGCCAAATGTGGAGAGAGACAAGAGGAGGAAGTTGCTTCCCCCCCCCCCTTTTTTTTTGGCGCTGGCTGGCTGGCTGGCTGGCTAGTCTAAACCGATGCGTTGTTCGTGTTGCACGGCAGTGGGGATTGTGATTTGCCAACGTTGTTATGGGTTTACAATTGGGCTACCAGTAGATGCATGTATGTTGAACAGTTTTGTTGTTGTCGCTGTTGTGTAGTCAGTGGCCGCGGCTCTTAAATTACTTGCTCAGTTATAACTGCTTTTTTCTCTCTCTGCTTTTTCGCGGTCATGTTGCAGTATCTTTCGAGTTAAGCGCAACCTTGTGCGACACGGTTCACGATTCGAGCCTGCCGATATGACGGGAGATGTGTACCGATGTACATGCTCAGATGTCCGTGACATCAAAGAGCTGGAAAGGGCTGAGTGCTTGCATACGGACTAGGTAGGCATCGTTGCTTCCGCACGTCAGCCCCCGGAACCGAGAGCCAGACAGTTGAGGGGATATACACACAATGTCTACATCGCTGGTGTACCAGTGTGGCTATGAGCATCAGGCTAGCATCCAACCAGACAAATGGCCGGTGCTTCGCCTTTATCTCGACTTGTGGTAATGGTGCTGTTAAATAGCTTAACGGGAAACGGTACGGGAAGGGGGACCTCGACTTGGAGGAGACTCATTGACAGCGACGACGAATAAATACAAAGAAAGAACTAACGATTAAAACGCAGTCTCCTTCCGAGTCCTTCGCAAAGCAGAATCTCCCACAATCTAACGGAGTGTCTCCCCCCGTTCCGGGATAGGCCTGCAGCGCTTTATTGTTATTCAAATTTGGCTCTAGGCCCGGCCAATTTGGTTCATTTGGAACACATCGTTCTCGCGTTCTGACGAAGGTGTCCTACCAGCTTGCCAGCCGACTAGCCCACTCAGTAGCACCAAGAGCTTCAGCGTCTACTTGTGGAGTCGTGACCCTAAATCGCTTTTTAGGTAGGTATCACGCCGCACAGCGCACCGTTACCTAAATGGGGGCCGGACGTCCTCTCCTTTCTGCCTTCGCTACGCGCATCTCCCATTGACATCATACCTGCTCCGTAGTTATAGTGTGGTCTGAAATGAAGCTGTGTGCACTCACAAAGTCAGCGAACATAGTGATCTGTCCGTGATTACGTTTGGTGCAGCCACCACCGCTGGGCTGCTCTTTGACTTATTAGGCTTACCAGCTTCCAAAGGATCAGGTAGCGCCCCCAAAGAAGACTCCAACCTCCAAAATAGCCAGCTGTGACTGGTACGACTTCCGGAGCTGCCACTAATGACGGGTCAAACTAACCGGTCTGAGCAGTGCAAACAGCTTCATGCTGCCCTACCCATGTGTATTTAGATTGCGAAAAGGAGGATGAGGACTCTTTGTCTTCCTCGCACGCTCAATCGATTGTGGGCCATGTTACATGTATTCCTTATACGCTATGGATATTATTTCCCAGAGCCTCTTTCCCCAAACCATCATAATAATCCGCCGCTGGCTCGGAGGACAAGGGGTCCCGTAAATACCGCCCACCCGCTCGCTGAAGAGTGGGAATGATCGGTCCAAGGTATTCGTTAGTGGCGTAGGACCCAAGCGGCGGGCGGTCCTCTCCCCAGACTTGGGGCTGAGGACGTAGGAGGTCAGCAGAAAGGCAGGCGATACTGACTGGTCCGCCTTCTCCGCGGCCGCGCCGCTGGTGTAATTGGCCTGCTAACTCTAGTTAGGTTGATTGTTCACCTCTCCCAGCCGTCCTGGTACATACCGTGAGCGAGATGCCAGTCGAGCGCAAAAGCACTAGCCATGGTGCTCCCCCACACAACCATCTGGTAAGCCCATGTTGTTGTGAAACCCTGCAGCCCATGTACATACAGGCCTGTTCGGAGTACCTCCAAGTTGCTGGTAGGCTCTCGCCCAGGATCCGAAGCCATATTGGCAAGACATGCGAGCCGCGACCGCATGGGGCAGCGAGGTCATGCATCCACCGTAATGGCTTATTTAGCTGGTCCCTCCATTTCAACCGAGCCGGTATGTATGGAACGAATCCACTGCTTATTGCACTTGGCCGATGGTGCAGCATCTTGGTTGCTCGTAAGCCAGTCTACCGATGAGCAAGCCATTGCGTCAAATGGTGAGCGCCATGCCGAACATAATGTGGCGTATGTATTACTACAAACCGAGTTGAGAAATGGACAAAGTAAGGAAAGAATGGCGAGAGAGAGAAAAAAAAGGCCGTGCTTCGTCCGGAGCCGTGTGGAGGGAGAGCGAGGCAGCCCCAGACAGTTGCTGGCTGATCCGGGAGATCGAGACCTTGTCTGCCAAGGGCTGAGCAGGCGATGGAAGAGCCGCTCAATTCGTTGGGGCTAACTACATGGTCCCCCCGGACAGCAGAGTTACATGGGTAGCGCCCGGTGTGCACAGTCTGATCAAAGTAGCACTGCACGATTGATGTAAAGTAGTATTGAGTACCCTACTCCAACTGTTATTCAATTGCCCTCCTCGTCGTTCCCCGGGCTCGGCTGCAGAGCCAGAGTACCCCAAACATGTAAGCAATCTATCCCGCCAGAATCTCTTTCTGTCGCCCTACCTCCCTTGCCCTTCTGAAACCAAACTTGTGCTTGGTACCGCTTCCATCAGCTCGGATACGCAGCCGTGTCTTGCCCTCTTGATTCTTGTCGGGGTGCAGCACCCCGTACACGTTTGTACATGCAGCACACACGCACCCCATCCAGATCTATCCACGTTCGGCTTGGACTCCACGACGCCTTCTCTGGGGCACCCACAACCAAATCTCTTTTTTTTCCCTCTCCCCTCTCCTCCTATTGACTTGTGCCTGCCTTGAAGCTTTTTCTTGCTTGCTCCCATTTCACTACTGTTCAGTCTCGCCGAGCAGGATCACAGCTTGTTTCATCTTGACCGACCCCAGATCACACACTAAAACGGTGTGATACACTCGCTCGCTGTCTCTCACATTCACACTGCCTCTTGTCGCTCCTCGGTGTCAAGTACACGGACGGGCCCCGAGCCTAAGTGACCAGAAAATCTGTCTTGTGGCGCCAAACTCTTCCTTCACACCACCCACAGCATCGTCAACTATTCGATTGGGAGACCTCGCATTGGTACAGCTCGTCTACACTTGTTTTTAGACAATCATACGCGCACATAGACCGCGTTGTTGGCCATCTTGATCCCTGGGCAACATTGGTTTCATCCAGCCAGCCAACCTCGCCGAGTGCCACTTCTAGCCATCATCGTGCTTCGTCGTCGTCAAGCATCACCCGCACATAATATCCTGCTGTTGGCGCTGATTTTGTGCTTCGGTGCCTTGTCGCTGACAGCAGATCGTTGGTCAGTCTGCAGTCAAGAATATCACATTGCTCGTCGCAAAGTGTTGTGGACAGCGCACTATTACTGCTATTCGACCTTGACCCAGCCAGCCGCAACACTTGACCTTGACGAATTCTAAACAAGCGCTCTTATTCTACGTTTTTCTGTCATCACTTCCAGCGGCTGGATACTCTGTTGTGCAACTCCCAGGGAATACATCAAGACCCAGCCGAGCCAGCGTCGGAATTGACAGATGCACTAGCACGGATGCTTCAATCTTTTCGCATAGCAGGCTGCAGGCTTATACAACTTCACTAATATCTGTCTCTTATATACCCGGAAAGAAGAAAGATTGTTGATTTACAGTGTCTCAAGGTTATGACAGGCTAGTGTCTGGTACTGCTCCATTACACAACACCATGACAGCTGTACAAAAACACCGGTCTGGACAGCAAACAGTTTCTCTAGGTTTCGAGCCTATAGCATACAGAACCAATCCGTCAGCCAATCCCGCTGGATCGCAGAATCACGAGCACTCGACTTCCAAATTCCACCTCGCGGATGGTGCTTCGTTGGAGTCTCAATCGAGTGAGAATAGCCACGACCGGGTTCCACGAACATTCCGTTCTCCTCGAGACGAGGCTATGAGTGCCCCTTTGTCCGGAAACAGTAGACTCCCGACTATGCAAATAAGCGCGGACTCTACGAGGTACTCGAGCCACCGACAAGCTGCTACATCGCCCAGCACCACGTTCTCTGGGGTAGATAGACGGCCTCCAACTGCGGCAGCGCCCCTTGCAGGTAGGCACCGCCATGAGTCGACCAATCTAGACGATCCAAATCTAGAGCACCTGGCAGCAGATGCATTACACGTCGCGAGACCACCACGGGATCGAAACATGTCATTGCCGCAGCTCACCAACGACATATCCATTTCTACTCGCAAGCTATCCCTGAGGGATGACCACTTGCCAAGCCTGTCCACTCTCTCGCGAGATGCTGTGGGCTCGAGACCTCGCTTGAAGTCCGACACTCAGTCATCACCGCCCTTGCTGACACCTGGGAGCGGGGAGTTACCTCCGCTGCAAATGGACTCGCCCAGATCAGAGGGTCTTGGCCAAAGCTTACCGTCCATTCGGTCAACCTTTGGTGACTTCAACAGAATTCCGCCCATCGAGAAGGATATTTCGGCATCACCGAATCAGATCCCAAAGTGTCCAGCGTCGCCATCAGGCACAGTGCCGAGGCTCCCTTCAATATCAGCGAGTCATGCATCACCAACCATCTCGCCAGACGAAGCATATAACAGAAACTTGCCGTCACCACACTCCATCGCATCGCCTGGCGGACCGTATGGCTATCCGCCCGGATCTCTGCCTCGGAGCTCTAGCTACGATCCTCGTTCTGGCTCTGATGGAGACTCGGCACGCTCTCCCTCGGCTTCAACACAATCTCACATGAGCATCGATGGCATAACAAGCGGTCCCATCGGTCCATACGTTTGCACTTTCGACGGCTGCAATTCCCATCCATTCCAGACGCAGTATTTATTGAATTCGCACGCTAAAGTTCACTCTTCTGCTCGACCGCACTACTGCCCGGTCAAGGGTTGCCCAAGAAGCGAGGGCGGAAAGGGATTCAAGCGCAAGAACGAAATGATTAGGCACGGCTTGGTGCATGATTCTCCAGGATATGTGTGTCCATTTTGCCCGGACCGCGAACATAAATATCCTCGGCCAGATAACTTGCAACGGTAATGCATACCCCCTCGCTCCCATATCCTTGACGCGACCATGGCTGACATTGCAATCTTAGACATGTTCGCGTTCACCATTTAGACAAAGACAAAGATGACCCTCTGCTACGAGAAGTCCTATCTCAACGACCCGACGGTCCGAATCGCGGGCGAAGGCGGAGGGGTCCCGCTGCATAGCGTGTAAACCTCTTCAAACTTGCCATCTTCATGTCATACTGCCCGACTTTCCTTTACTTCATTCCGTCTCCTACGAGCGATAATCGGGATGTTGGTACAACTACTCTGCTACAGTGCCCTACTCTACGTCCCCCACCTGTATCTCTCTGTGTTTTTTGAATTCGTTATCTTTGCGTTGGCTAGCTAGCAAAGTTGGCGTTTGGCTCGCATGCTGACAATTGTGTTATATTATCTATCTGTTTTTGGAGAGCGATGATACCGCGAAGATATGGATGCAGGATATCCCATGGCTTATTGACTCTTGTTTTTCATGCAAGCTATGCTATATCCAATACATGTGTTCTTATTATGTTCCCTGTCCACCTCTTCTATATGTGTACTGTGCGTTTCTCCAGGTATAAAACGCTTTTCCCGCAATCAGGGCTCTCACAAGCTTTGCCACGCACCAACTTGGACAGGTGAATCGCTAAATACATCTATTTCAAGAGATGTGGATGCATTGTGCACTCCAATTATCTCGATAACAAGCCACATCTGTCCTAAGTGTGTCCGCCCCGGCTCAAGGTCAAACTCGGGCGTCCGCAGTGCTGCCGTTGATTCAACGAAATCCCCGTTACCAGACTCGGCAATGACAAGCTGCTCAGGACCCCAGCCATGCACCACGGAGACTCGGATCATGAGCGAAGAGGGGTGTCGTACGACGTCGTCTCTCGCGCTCTTTGGGCCGACGCTGCGCACGCAAACACTGCCTCGGGTAAGCCAGGACACTCGAATTTGGGCACGCATGCGCTCCTCTCGCTCGGTGAGAGCCAGCGGCGCAAGGGAGTTGCGCAGACGACCAGCAGCATCGGCCGGGATGGGCTCTAGCTCAATCTCTGCGGTGGATGATACTTTGAGGGCAAAGTCTGCTATCTGGTTTGCTTCAAAGGTTGAACAGACTAGGGTATAGATGCCCGCATCGAGTTTGGGTATGCTGGCGACGGCGCATCCTTGTCTGTATTCGCCAGATGTTCCTGCCAAATCTTTTACACGAATAGATGCCACCCGCTGCCCCGACGCCCAGACTAGGTCGACGTGGACGTGAACGTCCTGGTCGCCTGTGGTTAGTAGAATAGAGACGGGTCCGGTTCGTGTCGTCGAGAATTTGAACTGGGGGTTGATGAAATAGGTGGACAGGGACGAGTTGCCTCCTGCCGTCCGCCGACTCCATGTGCCTTCGATTTCTTTAAAATGTGACATTTCTTCTTGCGCCTCGCGTAGTTCGACAGGGAGCTCAGAGAACACAGCGAGTGTGAAGTTGTAGCTTCTGAGCGGAAGTTCTTGTGAATCCAGGACAACGGTATACTGTTTGCCTGGTCTCGTCTCCAGCCGAGCCAGGGTTTGTGGGGAGTCGACATAGGGGCCTCGATACAGCTGATCCTCGCTGGTCTGCACTCGTTTGCCTCTGGTTTCGAAGAGGAGAATGCTCATGTACCCAAGCTGCTCAGCCACCGCGGCCATGGAGCCTCGACGATTCCGCATAATAATCAACTCTTGATCGACAAAATGGCGGCTGACCAGTATCCAGACGAGCCCGCCTCTGGGACAGGCAATAGAGTACTGTATATTACGTACCAGCGATGCTGCGAGGTGCTTTGGCGGCGGTCTCCAGTTAAAGTGCCGGTCTTGACGATGAGGGAAAAGCCTCGGATTCCAGTTCAAGTACATGGACTCGAAATGCTGCGCCACGTCTTCAAATGCAACCCACAGTGTGCCCGAGGAGGGAAGCTCTGGTTTGTAGCCAGCGATTTCCCCATTCTGGCTTGCGGCTGTCGGAGACTTTTGTGGCGTAGACCAACCCGCGCCAGTCCACACCGGTCCATTGCACCAGGGGTTTTTTATCAGCAACTTGCGAGTGCCTTCGGAAGCGTCCATGTCGAGAACGGCATAGTCATGCTCCCCGACTAAGCCCATGACCTCCTCCTCCTCCGCAGAGATACGACCGGTTCCGAGAGTGACTACCACGTCTTGTGTCTCATGAGCGGCTTTGATCCTTCTCCAGGCTGTGCTCAAATCAAAGTCCTCTCTTTGGAGAAAAAGCTGCTCCGGAATCCAGCCTGTCAATACCCATAAGTCGGTGCCCGAGTTGCTGCCTGGGAAGTCGTAGCCGCCACGCACTTTCAGATACGCCTTTTCTAGGAGCGCTGGCCAGATGAGCTGGGGATTCCGCCTGTCCACCACGAAAAGCGTCCTATCAGTTCTCGAGGCAGGCAGTCGATCATCTATGACGACACGCCTCCAGCAGCCATTGAAATTCATGCGAAAAACATATTTTCCAGAGGCTGATATTTTAGGGTGGCCACTATCATGGTCAAATGGGTGGATGATGGAAGAGAGCACCTGTTGATTCGAGGCATCAGCCTCATGAGAATGCAAGAAAGGGACGGCAAATCAATTCGCCTACCGAATGCTTTCCTGTCAGCATATCGATTGCCGCAGAAAGGCTGGCCACGACTGAGCAGTCCGTCGTGACGTCTTGGACCAAATTACAACTCTGCGAGGGTCTCATGAGGGCGTCAAGGTCACCATCGTCCGGGATATGTGATAGATCTTGTGGCCTTTGCCACGATGCGAAATTCTCTGTCTGGATTGGTGACAGGCTGAATCTAGTCTCATCACTGATAGGCAAGATTAGCGGCGTGTCGGGCCAGGGCAAAACGCATTAGCATACGTGAACAGCTGCTGCCCCAACCGGCACTGAAATTCGGCGTCGGCCGGGTCCTTTTCCCAAGGAGGAAACTCATTCCCGTGAAGCAAGGACGATTGGCGCAAAATGTCGGATTCGGTCCGTTCCGGTGGCACTTTTGGCAGCTGTGTTTTTAGCTTTTCCGCATGGGCGATGAGTGCCTTGCATTTTTGGCGAAAACGAGCGGCGTCCTGCTTGTTCGAGGTACTGCTCGCAGCTCGCATATACAGCTCGGCGGCTTGAATCGCGTAGTCCAGCGCGGCCTTGCCAGTTGAGACTGCGGCTAGAGCTTCAACGGCCTACACTGGCAGGTTAGCTACAGCACTTGGGGAAGGCGGGGTCCTGTCATAGCCGTTTACCTGCGCGTCTTTCTCCATGCTTGGTCACTCAGCGCGCCTCATGATACCTGCTGCAAAACAGCAAAGAATGCGCAGCTGATGATGCAGGGCTAAATATTGTACAAGATGCGCTTCCTAGCTAGCAAATGGGGCAGCGAGGCAGCGATTCGGGCTCTATTACTGAGCTGAGGGATGCCATCCCGATAGAGGAATATCTCGGTTTGTTGGCAATATATCTTGGCTTGCAGTTTGCGGGTATAGCGCGGATTCGTCACAGAGCGAGCTAAGGCATCCCCGTGGAGCCGGGAAACAAAGGAAATAAGTCAGGACGGAAACTCAAAGTTAGAGGAATTCAGCGCTGCATTGTAGGCCTGTTGTTACGTGCAGGAATGCGCTGCATGGTGCAAGTGTTGAAAGCCGATGAATGGCCATTACTAACACCGTGGCGCTATTCCTGTTTGTGCAACCGAATCTGCTTTTACATGTGGTGGGCGCTGCAAAGCTAAATGGGTATATGAGTACCTGTCAACCAGGCTGGTGATTGTTGAAGGAATGCCATCATTGTTGGTTATGAGTAATAAATAGCAAGGGTGCGTCGCAATTGCACTATCACAGGGCGCTTATCGGTTAGTTCTTCAATGCACTCGTTTCCATCGGGGAAGTGCAATAAGCGCCGCTTCTCCGTGGGCAAAATTCCAATGCTTGCACGTCTGTGGACGGCTCGACAGCTGTCTAGGTAGGCAGGTACTTATCTTGGTGGCCAGTGTTGGTGATGGCAGCAGCGCGCCCTATGCCACAAAGTGCAGGCAATAATCAAACATAGCGTTATCAAAGCCCGTTGCAGAGTAAATGCCTGCCAGCGTCAGATGGAGCCAAACATCTTATGCGTCTATCCCGCCAAGCACTTGGGCAACTGGTAATGAGCAACTGTGGACCAGCCGAGGTCACCACCTTGCACGGCTGGTGCGGCCACTCGAATGTAATAGAGGAAAGGTCTCTGTTTCCGCGGACTTGCACGCTAATTGGTGAACTCCAATCACTAAACTGTATGCCAGCTGCTTCTGGCGAATTTGGCTAGGTACTTTGGCCCGTGCCTCTCCAGTCTGCGGCCGTACAACACACCAGCGCGCCGACTTGGCTGGCCCACACGGCTGCGGGACCGAGGTCCAGTTTGCCTGTGTCGGAGCGTATCGGTTTAATGGCATCACTCTCGCAGGCCGAGCGAAGCTTGCTACTCCCTCTTCCCCAACAAACCTTCTCGCCTTGTTCAATCGACAGCGTTTTTCTTCTTGCCTTGGCCCCCGACGCAATCTCCATCACCCTGCGCTCCGGCAGTTTTGCCGCCATCGTCCACTCTCCCACCCATCGCCAACACCCGGCAGCCGCAATGACGGGGCAATCGAAACCTGCCATCTCGCCATGGGGCGGCGCTGTCGCAGGCGCGACTGGTGCTGTCCTTGCCAATGCGCTGGTTTATCCACTCGACATGTGCGTTTTTTCTTCTCTGCTGCGCAACTCCCAATGAACCAGGCCGGCTCGAGCTAACCACGGCCAATCACAGTGTCAAGACCAAGCTCCAGGTCCAAGAAAAGCCCAAGGCCGGTGCCGCCGCCAACGACAAGGATGCGCCGCACTATGCCTCGACATGGGATGCCATTTCGAGGATTCTCCAAGACGAAGGTGTCGAGGGTCTCTATACCGGCATGAGCGGAGCGCTACTCGGCGTTGCCTCTACCAACTTTGCCTACTTTTACTGGTACACCATTGTCCGCACCGTTTACGCCACCTACAGTAAGAGCAGCGCCGCCAACTCGACCGCCACTGAGCTGTCTCTTGGTGCCGTCGCCGGCGCTCTGGCCCAGCTCTTCACAATTCCCGTTGCCGTCGTGACGACCAGACAGCAGACTGCCAGCAAAGCCGATCGCAGAGGACTGCTCGCTACCGCCAAGGAAGTTATCGAGGGCCCAGATGGCGTCAGCGGTCTATGGAGAGGCCTGAAGGCCAGTTTGGTCTTAGTTGTCAACCCGGCCATAACGTATGGCGCCTACGAGCGCCTCAAAGAGACGTTTTGCCCCGGCAGAACTAGCCTCAAGCCGTGGGAGGCTTTTCGTAAGCTGATCTGCAGCCTTCCTCATCCAATTTGAGTCTGACCCGTTGTCTAGTTCTTGGCGCAACATCCAAGGCACTTGCAACCATTGCCACACAGCCCCTCATTGTCGCAAAGGTCGGTCTGCAGTCTAAACCCCCTCCGTCGAGGAAGGGCAAGCCCTTCAAGAGCTTCGGAGAGGTAATGGCTTTCATTGTGGAGAACGAGGGCCTCCTTGGTCTTTTCAAGGGCATTGGACCCCAGATCATGAAAGGATTCTTGGTACAAGGCATTCTCATGATGGCTAAAGAGAGGTACGTCCAGAGTAGCTTTCCCTAGTCCCTCCTTATGCTGACCACATTGACAGAGTTGAGTTGTTGTTCGTTCTCTTCTTCCGATGGCTTGCGAATATTCGATCGAAAAACATTCCGCAGGCTGCTGCTGCGGTTGCCAGCCAGGCAGCGGCGGGCGCGACTCTGCTTGCCTCGAAATAGAATAGAGTTTTCAGGGGTTTCGGGGTTATTAGAAAGGTTGCGTTCAAAATTGACTTATATTTTTCTCGTCGACTTTATCAGGCTTCTTGGGTATTTGATGTTGTGTATATTGCGCATTCATGTGCAACTAAGGCCAAAGCGCAATAGGAATGGTTCGAACTGGAACCACGAAGTTGTTGCGCCTGCTAACTAATTTAGCCTAGGTCGCAGAGACATGTGAGCTGCGCCATCCGGCCCTTCCCACATCCACAGTTGCCCGAAAATGACTAAGCAGCCGAATCCACACTCTGAGGGCCAACTCGTGAAATAGGCTGGATTAGGTCATCATTTGGCCCACATCCTCGCTAGGGTTTTGGAATTCACACACATTTTCTGCCTGCTTTCTAGCATCGGGAGTTACGATCCATTTGATAGCCCATTTAATAGCACACCATCAACCCGCAGCAATGGCCAGTATGTAACCGTCAAATTGATCAAATCACCCCGCCGAAACTCTAACATCGTGTCAACAGAGTCGAAGAACAGTTCTCAGCACAACCAGACCGCCAAGGCGCACCGCAACGGGTTTGTTTCACTTGTCATTCGTCGATTTTACCATAGTCCTGACCGTTTGCCCAGCATCAAGAAGCCTAAGACCTCGCGCTACCCTTCTCTCAAGGGCACCGACCCCAAGTTCCGCCGTAACCACAGACATGCCCTGCACGGCAACATGAAGGCTCTGGTGCGCTATACCTCCCGTTGGCTCGTACTCCTTCCACACACGATTGCTAACTGATATAACAGAAAGAGGCCAAGGAGGGCAAGCGCGACGCTGTTTAAACCGGGACATGGAGTCTCAACGGAATAATGCATTAGATGGGATAAAAACCGAGGTTTACAGTTGGCCTCTCCAGCTCGCCTGTTATAGCGCTGGTAAATAAATGAAACGAAAAAAATCATTATCGGCTGTCACGTCCTGTCTACATTCCGTCTCGTCGCAAATTCCCGATTTTCAATATAATCCGGCCTCGGGCGCGTGTGTCGCCTATCGTCGACTCAAACGAACAAACTTTACCATTTTGGGAAACTGCTTTCCTGAATGCGCCTGTCTTGAAACAACGAAGCATTCATACAACCTAGTGTATCGAACCTCGATCTGGATGGAATAGTGTCTGGCACAAGTTGCACGAAATGCTACCCCCAGCAGACTTTGTACTGTGAGTTGGTTCAGCCAACCTTATCCACCTCAGCCGCACTCGCCGTGAACGCCGTGTGTGTAAGCTTTTTCGGAGTGGTTAAGACGTAATTCAGAGGAAGAAAGCCCTTTCGCGCTCCACGTTACTGTAATTACCGGTCGCTCTACTATTCTCATAAAGAGCCAAACACGCAGAGCGCTACACAGGTTTGACTATCTAAATTCGGCATTCATGCATTGCTTCGACGAAAACACTTATTGTTAGAGTGTAAATGCCTCATCTGCACGTGTACTACTTTGTCTTTCCACCAAATCGACAGGACAGCACAGCTGTCCTGTCAAACATCCCAAACGCCAAACGTTCCGTGCATTGGCTGGGACCGTGTGGCTGGAGAGCCTGGTTGCATTACCTAAGGCACCACAACGGACCAAGCGCTGAGCCTTGGGCACACCACACCCGATTGTTTCAACGCATCTCCACCTCTTCTCAACTTGTACACTGCCCATACTACGTGGCTCTTGGTTATATCACCAACGATATATTCCTGAGGGGTCAAATTCAGTTTGCCTGGCAGCAGACACTCTTCTTTCATTGCGAGCTTTTCTCATGTTTATTACAGGTACATTCAACGCTCAGCACCGATACTGCCCTCGAAGCCTCGCCTGACGCCTGTGCACAGAATTCCATTCCGTTTCGTAACATGCAATAGTCTGGCTGTTATCTTCCCATCAGAACTCCTTTGAGGCCAGCATTTTGCTGCAGGAGTCGAGCAGACTTATCATCGTCCCAGTAATTCTCGATTCTTCACCCCTGAACATACCCTTCTCGATCTCGACTTCACTCGATCGATCGAATAATGCTCAACATGTCTGGAAACCACCTTATCGGAAATCGGAACAGCACCCCTGAAGCAAACTCAGTGTCTTCTTTGCGGCCTCCCTCCTCTAGAGCCGTAGGCTCTGCTAGTTCTCTTCGTGCATCTGCAGACATGAGTTCCATCTCTGGGCCTGCTCCCTCCAGTCGCATCAGACCTTCGTCTGACTTCTATGGCCAGTCGCAGCAGTCCCACGGCCACGGCTCGTTCGATAACGACTCTCAGGATAAAATTGCCCAACAGTGGATCGCTGATATTGATCAGTATGAGACAACGCTTGAGGAAATGGCCGCTGCAACGCTTGACCAGGACTTTAAGGATGAACTTAGTGCTATTGAGCAGTGGTTTCGTGTCTTGAGCGAGGCCGAACGCACAGCCGCTCTCTATGCTCTGCTTCAGCAAACCACACAGGTCCAGATTCGTTTCTTCATCCAGGTGCTGCAGCAGATGGGCAAGAATCATCCCATGTCTGGCGTGCTCTCTCCCGCTACTTTTGACAAAGGTAATAGCATATACAGGGCTTGGTGTTAATCAGGAAGCTAACTGGTGCATTAGACCCCATGTCTAACCGTCTCAGCGATGCGATGAACAAGCTCACGGTCGACCCATCCCGAAACTCATTTACCCGCGCCTCTGCAAGCACGGTCGCACCGGGCAAACGTCACTCCATACTGGACTCTTCGACTATTAACGCCATGTTCCCAGACGCTGCGGCTGCTATTGCTACTGAAAAAGCCAAGTTCACACAACAGACCGGGAACCCGCCGTCGTCCAATAGAAACAGCGCCGCCGTCGATCCGCGATCATCTATGGCAGCTCACCAAGATTCTCGCGAGACAGCTGGGCCAGGAGTTTCTCCCTGGGGCTCAGACCCAAGCAACTCCAAAGCTTCTGCTTCACAAGCGCCCATGGGCCAATTCGCGCAGCCTGCATCATCAGGAGGTCTGAGGTCGCCGCTGCCTCAGCTGGGAAACAATGCCACCATTCAAAGCACTACGCTCGCTGCCCCTGACAAGAATCCATCGGATCTCCCAATGCTTTCCCCTTACAACGGTGGAGGCAGCGGCAATTGGGCATCTATGGTCAACACGCCGATGACGTCCACCTTCAACACAAGTCAGCAACCGGGAACTCAGGCTGATATGATAGCGAGTGCGACTGCTATGAAATTGGCTGCGCTCTCCACTGTGAATAATCGCTTTGCGCTTGATGATGCTCGCAAATACCGAAGAGCGCGGTCAAATGATGCACCCGGCAATGGTCAAATATCGTCGCCGCCTGCCCATGGCCACGGCCTCAATATTCCTGGTGCTAATGTCGTCATGATCAATGAGCATGGCCAAGTTCTGAGCCGGGAGCAGATTCTTGCATTACAAGCCCAGCAGGGGCTTGGGCTTGGCAATCGCCCACGGCCCAAGTCCCCTGGTCTTTCTCTGCAGCAGCCCATAGGACAGATGGCACAATTTGCTTCACCTCAGCATAATGGGTTCCTGAGCGCATACGATGGTTCCGGAGTTATGGGCAGCAGCATTCCCGCAGTCAACTTGGGACAGCTGGGCTTGTCTGGAAACGAAGGCTATTTGTCGGACCACTCAGATATGGTGCGTGGTCGGTCGCCAAGAGGCCGTAGAGGTAGCTCAAAGCCGCCAGAGGATCCTACAGACCCAACTTTGCTCCAAGATATCCCAAGCTGGCTTCGCAGTCTTCGCCTCCACAAGTACACGGACAATTTGAAGGATATGAAATGGACTGATCTTGTTGTATTGGATGACAAAGCCTTGGAAGATCGCGGAGTGAATGCTCTGGGCGCGCGGAGGAAGATGCTCAAGGTATTTGAACAGGTCAAAGGTACGCTTGGTATACGTCCTAGCAATGCACAAATTTGCCGCTAACGTTCCCCATAGACGCTAAGGCTGATGGACGCATTAATTAGTGCCCATTCTGCAGGTACAGCATGGGTATGGCGATGATGCATCCGAAAAGCTCGGCCAATGTGTTGCATCAAGTAGCATCAATATTTGGAAGACGTAGATTTGATATGGACACCTAAGTTGCATGGTGCTCATCTTCTTGCTGAAGCTTTACGACTCTAAATCTGCGTTCAGATTTTTGAATGACAAAATGCGCCATATTGCAGGATTTTCTAAATATTGTACACAATTCTACAAGTTTTATACGCAAGATGATTATCCGTAGTAGCTGCTGAGCCTTGTTGATATTCAGAAGTGCCAGCGGAGGGTGGGGCCGCCTGGCGTATGTGCAGTTTCATGTGGAAGCTTAGGTCGCTTTACGCAGGCGATTTTCAGATTCATCTGGCACATTACAAGTGGCGCCAGGGACGATGGCAAGCATTGTGCACGAAGACAATTCCGACGCTGACTCTGATCTTGAGGAGCTCCAGGGAGATATTGCGAAGTTTGACGAATCTGTCCGCGAATTTCTAGCATCGCATGAAGGCAGTGGGGATGGCCAGACCTACGATAGACCGACCCGTGGAGGGAGGGGGTCACGCGGCCCAAGAAAAGCAGCAAAGCCTCGAGGCGACATCACTGCGCGACTGTCCAGGGTAAATCAGGCCTTCCTGACTGGTGATTACGACCGTGCTCTGGAACTCGTCTCGGAAGTAATCAGAATCAACGCGGAGACATTTCAAGCATGGACGGCACTCGCATCAATATTCAGGGAGCAGGGTGAGCTAGATCGTGCTCTTGCAGCGATGATGTATGCTGCACACCTGCGACCGAAAGATATCGGCGGCTGGTTATCATGTGCATCATATGCACTCGACAATGTCGGGGGGGATGAAGAGGCAAATATTAAAACCGCCCGACTTTGCTTCTCAGCGGCTTTGAGGGCCGACCCTCAGAATCGGGACGCAAGACTAGGCAAGGCAGGCGTATGCCACAGGCAAGGTCACTACTCGCAAGCAATGTTGGAATATAACTACCTGTTGAGGCAAAGACCTGCGGATCTTGACATTGTTCGGAAACTGGCGGAAACTTGCGCCGATAACAAAGAAAATCCATCCGCCTCTGCATCTGCGAAAACAGCATACCGGCGTTTTTTTAACATTGTAACTCCGGCCGGGGCGGAATATAGATTTGAAGGACTCTGGTATGATATTGGCATCTACATAGATCTTTGTGCGTCAAGCGGCAGCTACCGCGAGACAATCAAAGAACTCAAAGCCCTCGCAAGGTGGATGGTTGGGCGGGCGTCCGAGGAATATTGGGATGAGATCCAAGATGATGACTGTGAATGGGATTTGGATAATAGCAGGCGAAGTGAACTCACAGACTTTGCCGAATCATCATTCTCACCATCCCTCTATGGAGCGTCACTACCACTAGATCTCAGAATGAGGTTGGCCATCCTACGCCTTAGACTTTTAGAGAAGAAGGAGGCAATGGTAAGACACAATCACAACAGGTTCTTTAGGAGCATTGTAACTGACACTTTATCAGCTACACCTGGAGTTTCTCGATCCTTCCGCGCACACTACTAGAGACTTCATTGGCGAATTTCCTTCCGTATCATATGACCTTGCCGAGGAACTCTTGAAGAGCGGTATTACAGATATCGCCACAAAGATACTAGAGACGTTTCGAGAGGTCGCGGAGATTCCAGAGTCTGCGGTATTGCTGCAGCTCGGCAGGTGCTACATTTTAGCCGGAGAGCAACCAAAGGCGGAGGAGTGTTTCCTTGCCGCCATCGATGTCGATGAAGATTCTATAGATGCTCGCATCGAGCTGGCAAACATGTACGAAAAGGCCAAAGAAGGCGAAGAGGCTCTTATTCTGGCAGCAGAAGCCATGGCATTGCAGGATGCGCAACACCATCAGGCCGGTCAAGGAAGATCGGACATCACCAGCCGTCTAGCCAGCCACCAAGAGGAGTTACGGCGTCGCCTTTCACGGAATGATCAAAACGCTGCTAACAGTGGACCGAGCAAGCAATCACGCGTTCCAAAGCGTTACCGGCCGAAGAGACTTGCCGGTGCCGACACATTGCGTCAAGACGAGCAGGCTCGTGCTCTCAAGTTGTCGAGGCAATATGAAATCGTGAGAGATCTAAAACTTCGGATTTCTGAAGGACAAATCGATCTCAATGATGAGTGGATGAATGCCGCGCGAGATTTAGTTGACGATTTTAGATCGCTGAAGCAATTTTACTCTTGGGACAAGTACCTCCATTTTGTTAGAAAAACATCAGCATCCATGCCGACAACCTCACATCCTGCGGACAGTGAGCTGTCCCAGATGTACGAGCGCTTGACACGATGTAAGCTCCAAAATCCAACAGCAGTATGCTGCACAACGTTGACTTACTAATATGCAATCAGCTCTCGCGCCACAAGCAGACAGTTACATGGCTGGCGCTCAGCAAGGAATGCATCGGGGCATTTCTTTTGACAACTGGCTGAATATTTTCCTGGATTATGCAATTGGGCTTGCGATGAAGCACCAACGAGAAGAAGCTTACCAGGTGTGCGAAGCTGCCAAGGACTCCGTCGTCTTTCAGGCATCAAATCATGAATTTCTCATCCACATTGCATGGACTGGTACGGAACCTGCCCTTTACTTTCTGATCAGCAACACTAAGAAGTCCAGTTTGTGCTATTTACACCAACGACGAAGAGAGATGTGTAGCGATTGCTAGACATTTGATGAGAGATGGCTTAATGACCGACGCGCATCGAATGTTTGCTTTGCTGTCAAGACTATGCCAGTCACCTGTTTCTTGGTATACTTCGGGGCCGGCGCAGAAGTTTATTCTACGGCAGATCCGGGCCATTGACAACAGCTACGAGGAGCTTTTCGCCGCAAAATTCGACTCGTCTGATGCGGGGGAAAACACATTCTCGAGAATCGACATGGATGTATGTCTCCTAATGCTCTATGGTCACATATTATTTACATCAACGAGCTATTCCTATGCTATCAGTAAGTGTTTAAAGCTGTAGGACACAATCTCTCGCTAATTCCGTCGTCAAGGCTATTTTTTACGCGCTAGATCACTTGACCCAGGTAACCCGATGGTGAACCTCAGCTTGGGCTTGGCTTATGTCCATTATGGGCTGAAAAGACAGTCTACAAATCGTCAATATCTTCTTCTGCAAGGACAAGCTTTCATTACTCAGTACCTTGAGGCAGGCAAAGGCAGTGGAGCAAGACCTCTTGCGGAAAGATACTACAACACTGGACGATTTTTCCAGCTGCTGGGTCTCCACCAGCTCGGCTCTAATCTCTACTCTAAAGCGATCGAGGCCAACGATGCTGAAGAGCAACGCAATGCTGACATTGACACTCTGGTCGCCATTAATAATTTCATGGCGTCTATGGCCGTAGGGAACAAAACGGCTGCATTTTCCCTGCTGAAGAAGAAGCTGATACTGTGATCTATTGTCTGAACAAGAAATTCGTACTATAAATATATTCATCAATTCCACTGCAGGCTTCTTTCGCATATTTTATCTGTCATTTCGACACGTTGGATCCCCCGTCCGCCGCCTAACTTAGTGCGTGGGGGCTGGTTAGCGCCCACCCCACGCTGCCTCAACAGCAGACCACGACAGGTCATCCGTAAAACGGCGTAAGCTAACTTGCCAACCTCCAAGTACCCAAAGCGCGGAACGGCTTGCAACGTTTGCGTACGGCAGCCGCAGATGGGTTTAACAACGCTAGAAAAATGTTGATTACCACTAGAGCACAAAGAAGCATAGCCACTACACTATTGCTTCTGTCGTCCGATGTTCATGCGACTGAGCAGACGGCACCAGCTACCCAGGCTGAGACGACACCGAGATCAAATTATGGCCCCGCCATAACTGGCATGAGCCAGTGCGAAGTGCGAACGATAAACTACATCACACATACATTGCCGCAGTCATGCCTCACCAGCAGCTGGTCAGGTACAGCAGCTGTGGTGGAGAGCACACCTACCAAGTGGCCGGCGACGACCGGAGGAAGCATCACTACAATCGCTGCTGATACAGAACCAGTCGAGACACCGACAGCTACCAAAAAAAGCACAGAAAGCTCAGAATCAGCTGACGCCGACTCAACGGCCGAAACATTCATGTCATTCGAACACTGGAAGGAGATTATGCTGCAAAAGACTGGGCAAGACCCTCAAGACCTCAAGCAACGAAAAGGTTCGGAAGCGCAAGTTGAGGAACGACAACGGCTCCAATCATATACTGGAAGCGATCTGGGGGATGAGGGCGAGATTTCTTTAAATTTTGGTGGATATACGGAAAACGCAAATGAAGAGGGCCACCACGGCGACAAGGAACAAACCGATGAGTCGTCTATGGACGTTGGACAGCCTACGCTCCACCGCAACAAAGATGCAGGCAAAACGTGCAAAGAGAGATTCTCTTTTGCCTCTTTCGACGCTGGAGCCACGATTCTCAAAACAAGCTCCGGAGCCCAAAATTCCAAAGCTATCCTGGTTGAGAACAAAGACACATATATGCTTCTCGAATGCGCAACGCAGAATAAATATGTCATTATCGAACTTACGGATGATATCTGGGTCGACACCATTGTCTTGGCAAATTTTGAGTTTTTCTCTAGCATGATACGACATTTCAGGGTCAGTGTCAGCGATCGATACCCCGTCAAAATCGATAAATGGAAGGAGCTAGGGACGTTTGAAGCCAGAAACTCGCGCGATATACAAGCCTTTCTGGTCGAGAACCCCCAAATATGGGCAAAATACCTGAGATTGGAATTTTTAACTCATTATAGCAATGAGTTTTACTGTCCTGTCTCACTGGTTCGAGTCCATGGATCCCGAATGCTTGACAAGTGGAAGGATAGTGAAACTGGGACTGATGACGACCATGTGGGCGAAATCGAGGGGCTACCGGAGAGCGAGCAAGCCCCTCATGAGAACTCGCCCGAATCAGCCGGCTCAGAAGGGAATAGCACTACGGCTACAAGCGTTGACGATATTTGCGTTCTAATCGAGTCAACACTTTTCCAGCTACCTTCATGCGTATGTCCGGTGAAGAAGGTCTCGCCTCCTATGAACAGTTCCGACGCTGAAACTGAACATGCGCCGAGCACGCAAGACGGAAGAACCAACGAACGACAACTGACCAAGCAGGAGCGACGGGACGTAATTGCAAGCTCGCAAGAAAGCGCGAGTAATGCGGTAAGCCCGTCTACTGCGTCTAAAACCGCGAAATCGCCCGGCGAAAACGGCACAGATGCTGAGGATGAACGCCCAAGCGACATTGCCTCTTCTAAAAACTTGAAATCTACCGCGACAGAAACGAGCTCTTTCTCCTCGCCACCAACGGCAGCTGTAGCAAAGAGCCCGGTTCCATACCCCTCGAACAGCAGGCCCAGAGTAAATGGAACGAATGTTGCCACTCCATCACCGCCAACAATGCATGAAGGCTTCTTCAACTCTGTTACCAAGCGCTTACAGCAAGTGGAAACCAATCTGACACTGTCGCTCAAGTACGTTGAGGAGCAATCCAGGCACGTACAAGATGCGTTCCAGAGATCTGAGCAGAAACAGGTCCTGAAGATCTCTTCGGTTCTGACTGAGTTGAACCAGACGGTTCTGGAAGAGTTGCGCAACTTTCGAGATCAGTACGATCAGATTTGGCAGTCAACAGTCTTAGCACTGGAGAGCCAGAAAGACCAGTCGCAGCGGGACATACTGGCGCTCAGCTCCCGACTTCACGTGCTGGCAGATGAAGTTGTGTTTCAGAAGCGCATGGCCATTCTACAAGCCGTGCTACTTCTGTCCTGTCTCTTGCTAGTCATTTTTTCCAGGGGCGTCCCGATCCCATATCTCGGCTCCCCTTCAGAACAGGCAATGGGCACGAGTGAAGCATTCGCTGAAATTCTGGCCTCGATGCAGAGGCGCGACATGTATCCCAGCGGCTCGCCCAGGTATCCGCTCGACACGCGAACGCCCATAACGCCAGGCCCTCAACCAGCAAGCTCCCCGACGAACATGGATGGTTATGGCTATCAGCGAACGTCTCCTCCGTTGACACCCAACAACGAGCTGGACAATACCAGGCCGGATTGGCAGGCAAGCAGCCATTCGGCCATACAAGCGACAGGGTACGACAAGGGACCTCGACACATCAGCTCCCGTAAGCCGCTACCTTCTTTGCCAGAGGATGTTTCTTCTCCTGATCGTTCTTGAAGAGGGCGTAGACATGATCTCCGTCCCATCGGCCGTTTCGGCAAGTACAAATACTCTGGTGATCCAAAGTCCAGAATAACGTGAATAGTCTTTATGAGCAGCGATGTTTGTGAGCAGTTGTTTCCTTTATTTAATGACTACTGCAGCGATTTGGTTGACTGTATGTAGCAAGTTTCTATATCATTACATTACTTTTCTCCTCCGGTCATTCTTGCATTGCATTTAGCGACAGATAGCAAAAGAAGCTTTCACACGCGTCCAACTTTCAATCTCGCCGTTGAGTCTGTGTCTTACATCGTTAAAAGTCACCATTATTCCGGTCTCTCATTCCCGATGTAAAGATGTTGTATGGCCTCCAAGTCGTACTCTTCGAGAGCGGCCAAGCGGGTACCTCGATCGTATTGCGAACGTCTGCGTCGCTGCTCGTCGCGAAAGTGCTGTCCCGCGTTTGGCGTGAAAAGTCCTGTAACGACGTCAGAGTTTTTTTTCGCTTTTAAAACTCATGTGCGTGACTGACCGACATGCTCTGCATTCTCGCAGCTGCGCTTCATTTTTGACTGGTTATCTGGCTCCGGGAATTGTTCTTCTTGGCCCGCCATTTCCGGCATCGGACCATTTGAGGTAAAGTAGAGCTATAGAAGCGCATTAGCATGGCTTCAGGGTGGCAATGCCTGCCATGCCTACTTTTGGCCGATAGTGTGCGGCCTCAAGCATGACAGAGCTGTTTCGAAACTTCTGCACTAGACAATCTTTCCCCTGTATGGCTGTCAATGGATTAGTAGATCTTCGAATCCAAGTTGAACTTGCATACTAACTAGCATAGGAGACCTCGGCTACCTTGTCGCTCTTGAAGCAGTTCCTTGCCGACTATATTAACACTCGGTCCAACTTGAGCTGCATGATGGCACTTACCATCGTTGATTACCGCGTGCCTCAACAAACTGTGCGAGATGATTTAGCCTTGTTCGGGTATTCTACCAAGTACCAACGAACTCACATCAACCATATCTAGAGGCTTTATTATGTTAGCTATCTTCTGCATGGAATAGTCGCAGAGTACTTACATCAACAAAGTTAATAAACGCGTATCCAACACTAAAAATCGCATTAGCAAGCCGGGCAAAGTTTCGTCCAACGCAGAGGTATCGCGATAAGACATACTTGCAGTCGTTCGCAAAATCTATCCGAAGATACATGAAGTCGTATTTCCCCCAGCTGGATTCGTCGACAATTCGCTTGAGCATCGCTTGATCTACCTTGTTCGGTATATTTCGTAACATGATCTGTAACTGTGAGCGTACTGTCATCGCAGAGTCTATCGAGTTATCATGCCGTTGTTCTAACATCAATTCCTTCTCTAATTCTGTGCACGTCCACGTGGTTGTGGTGGCTGCTCGGGCTTTGGAATGCGTTTCTGTTCACTCGCGCAGCGTGTTGCCGCCGATCCAATCTACTGTAGGCTGAATTAGATCTCGATGGACTGAAGCCGTTGTGCACGGTGAGAGCTGGAGAGGGAGGTTTCCGATAAGAGGCCGACACTCTCTGATAGGATGGCGAAATGGGGGCCGGCAGCGTTGCAACTTCAGCACCTGGCGCACTGGCAACGAAAGGGTTCATCAGGTACGGGAAACCCGGCGTATAGCTTGGCGGTGTAATGACTGGATACATGGCAACAGATGTGTTCAAGCTAAGATTGGCTTGGGGTATCGAGTTCTGCTTCGAGCTGGTGAGGCCATAGTCCCAGCCAGCGCCTGGATTAGAGACAAGCGGTGCGTCGCAGACCCGCATGCCATTGTCTGCTGAAATTGGATTTTCTTCCTGATATGCCGCAAGGACAATTCTGACTCCCTGTCAAACGTCAGATATGCCCTACAGGGAGAAAATGTCTTCAACACGTACGCTCCGACCTTCAGATGTCGGCGCCTGGACAAGCGCAGTTTTAGCTGCCAAGACGTCACAATATTCCACAACACCTCTGAAAGATCCATCTCGATAAGTCATTTTCTTCTCAAATGCGAAAATCTCGCCGTAAGCTTGAAGGTTCGCCATGACCTCTTCTGCAACTTGCTCAGCGCCGGTCGTTGCTCCCGGTGGCACGGTAGCCAAGACCACTAACTGGCCACTATCTCGAGGCAAGGGGTATAGTTCGGCCGATGAGTCCTGTTTCCGGTCATCAGAATCAGCTTTTGTTCAGTCAAATATTTCTTGGATTAAATCTGCTCACGTGAATGACTTGCCAGTCAAATTTGACCGAGCTCGTTTGGCGTTGGAATAGCGACGCATCTCTAATATCTTCAAAAAAGATGCCCAGGCTACCATTCCTTTCGAGAATTCTCCTAGCTCCATGAAAAACCCCGGAGTCTCTCTCCAGCTCCTGGCTCTTGTTAGTAGCGGTCAGGATCACTCCACAATCGTAACTCATACCTGAAGCCATGCATTGACCTGCTGCGGAGTAATGGCTTGCCTTGCAATTATCTTCAGCCACCTGGACATCCCCATACTCTGGCTGAGCATATTGACGGGGGAATGCCTATCTGTAAAGTTGATGCTCTGCGTCGCAATTTGGAATGGGCTGAATGCAGAAGCAGTCGGAGATAGCCCGCTCTTCGAGGCAAGGCCTGGTGTGACGAACGGGTCCTTCTCTCGCTCTCCCTGTTGCTCTGGTCTGAATTGAACAATTCGCGTGTTTCTCTTGGAACCATCGCTATCAATCCTAATATTATCCGTGGGAGATGTCAGGCCCCGTTTGACTGGGTCGTGGGGCGATGGCGCCGTCAATCTGGTATCTTGGGAGCCTGCGGACGAGTCACCCTCTACCGTAGATGAAGGTGAAAAGGGCATTTCTAAGGTTTCTCTGGCTTGCTCCACCAGATTCCTAGAAGAGATCGATTATTATGCGTCTGTATTCTTGTTCCTGTGAGGCGGTAAAGTATAGCACACTTCGGAAAGAAATTAGGTGTGGGTGGGAAGACGTTTGTTGAGGTTGACGGGCCGTTGCACCTGGCAAGATTTGGCAGCAAACCAGGGCAGCGCCGAGCACCAACATTTTCTCAGCCGCTGTGCACGTCACAAGCTACATGGATGCCGAATACTTCTTCGTCTTCCTTAGTAGTAGGTATGTGTGTAGGTAGGTATGTAGGTAGGTAGCTATCTGACCTACGTACCAGTCACCGTTATCGTCACAGTCTGTTGGTTCTGTTTGCGCTCCTGACAGCTTGACTATTACTAGCATTTATCTAGAGGGCACTTCAATCGAAAGAAGGAAGTGCTAAACCGTAAGTCTCTTTGGAAGCTGAAGGTGCTAGCCGTCGAAGCAACACTCATCGGTGTCCAGCTCTACTGCCTGAGTAACTAGGTACCTTTTTCTTCGACCGCTAGAGGCTCCCGTCATTCCGAACTAGCACCACTTTGACGCTGTGCGATGCCCCGAATATCCCGCAATTATTGACCTCGAGTCTGTCAGCAACAGTCAAGTATTGAGTAGCAGCCAGCGCCTAAGCTTCTGCTTTGCCGCGGACTTGGGCCACGCCAGCCGCAGCGGCAGCAAACAGCGAACAGTATAGCTTGCACTGATATATATATACCCGTCAGTACGGATGTCTTCAAGCTCGATAGAAAATGATGATGCTCAGCATTTTGTTGTAAATCTCGTCTCGCATAAATCAAATAAACTGATGCCTCCGTCAAGTAGGTAGCTCTTGTGTGATTTGACTGTTGCCTATCACGGAGCATCGCCGCTCGCAATGTGGGGCATTTAGCGAGCCGCAGTCACTATCGCGCTCGCAACTGCCAACCGTGATTGCTGCAACGACAGGTATCTTCGAGCAGTGTGTAGTCAACCGCGACAAGATGCCACGAAGGACCGAAGCCATCGATGACTATGCTTCCGCGGTACCGCAGGTATATCGAGGTCAACCTGCAGCGCGATACTCTTTGCTAACTACTATAGATCATTCTGTCATCATCAGATGGGGATTTCCTTGACCACCTCATTCCGGTGCTAAAGGATGCGTCAAATTCCCGTAGAACCCCGGCACTGATACAATGCCTCAACCAATATACGGAAGATCGCGAAGCCGACATCGAGCGAATCGGAATGACGAAGCACGAAGAGTTTCTAGACTCTGTCAATCAATTGCAGAATGTCCGCGAAGATACCGTTACGCTCATTGCCGAGATTTTGAAGCTAAATCAATCCATTCAATCGAGTACCGAACAGCTTGCAGAGCAGAAAAGTGCCCTGGTCAATACAAAGGCCGTTCGACAGAACATCTCGGATGCCTCGGACGCTCTGAAGGAGTCGCTCAAAGTGCTCCACGCCGTCAACTATGCCCATGATCTAGTACGACGGAAACAATACTATTCGGCGCTTATATCGCTTGAAGATCTCCAGAACGAGCACCTTGTCCCGACATTACAAAATCGCTATGCCACTCAGCACAGGCTTGCGGATGCCATTCAGAAGTCCATTCCTGCTTCCAGGAAAGCAATATCCGAAGCAGTGATGGCAGATCTAAATACGTGGCTCTTCCGCATTCGAGAAGCATCTCAATTTCTTGGGGAGCTTGCTTGGTATTATACCGAGCAGCGACGGTTACGGCAGAAGAAGAGGGTCGATGAGGACCCATTCCTGTCCAATTTCAAGCTCAACTCAGCCATTGAGCTTGTCTGCGATGAAAGCGAAGAGCTTGATGTACTAGACAACGAGGAACTCCAAATTTCCTTCACTCCTCTTTTCGAAGCAGTCCACATTCACGAGGCATTGAACCAGTCAGACCGCTTTCGTTCAGAGTATGCAGCCACGCGCCGACAGCAAAAGGACCTACTCTTACCTAGCTCGATCGACCTATCTACAGAAGATGAAGGGTCTCTCAGCAGCTTATTGGAAGGCATAACTGGATTCGCAATTATAGAGAAGGCCACTATGCGGCGGGTTCCGCATCTGCGATCTGCTATCGAGGTAGAAGAGTTATGGGAATCCATGTGCAGCACAGCCATCAATGTAGCATCGAAAGCACTGAACGATGTGACGAATGCCGAGGTACTGCTCAAGATTAAAGGGATTGTTGCTCTATTCATTCAAACCATGCAGGTATAAATAGTATCTCCGCCCACGCCTGTCTTGAAGCTAATTGGAACCCAGGGATACGGATATCCTGTCTCGAGCCTGGAGACTTTCATGCTTACGCTCTTCGATAAATACGCCGAGCTTCTGAGGCGCAGGTTTAGCGAAGACTTTCAAGAAGTATTGCCTCCTAGCATGTTCTACATCTCGATTCTTCAAACGCTAACTTGACTGTCTTTCCAGATCGTATCAACAGATGATTACATGCCCATGGCCATCAATTCTCAGGAGGAGTTCGACAAGGTCCTCAACGTCAGCTGGTACACGCCAGAGCAAGACGTTGAAAACATCACGTAAGCTCCTCCCCGTTGCACGTTACAATTTTTTCGCTAATGCAGAGCACAGATTCCCTTGCGTTTTGCCATTTTCTCAAATGTATCCTCTTTGCTGTATCGACATACAGAATTTCCTCAATCAGTTTTATTTCTTCTCCGATGACCACTTCCAACATTCAGATGTCATTGATGAGTCACTACGAAAGGTGTGCATTCTTCACCATGTCTTCAGTTTTTGTTCTATTTTACGCATGTCTCGGGTGTGCTTCTGTGCTGACTACAGTTAGTCCCTCGATAAGCTTCTGACTGAAAAAGTCTGCCGGTCTCTTGTTGAAAGGCTTAGCTCTCAATATCTAGGCCAAATTGTGCAGATTCTGATCAATCTGGAACATTTCGAGACCGCGTGCCAGGAACTAGAACTTTTGCTCATCAGCGCAAGATCGTCCACATCTGCAGGCGGTCCATTGAAGCTCAATGCCACCGAAGAATTCCGAAATAATAAAAAGACGGCGGAGAAACGAATTTTCGAACTGGTCAACTCAAAGATAGATGATCTTGTAGACACGGCCGAATACGACTGGTAAGATATTATGCTGCTTCACCTGGTTGCAGTAAGCTGACTCTCTTTGCTTAGGTTTACGACAACCGATCCATCGGAGCCCAGCTCTTATATGCAGACATTGACGCGCTATCTATCCAATATCATGAACTCCACTCTTCTTGGTCTTCCCCGAGAAATCAAAGAGCTCATTTACTTCGACGCACTGAGCCATACTGCTGAGAAGATATTGGTATGACCAACATTCCAACAACTGCTCTGAACACGCTGACTTTCTTATGACGACAGGCCCTCCCACTCTCTCCCGAAGTCAAATACATTAGCTTCAGCGCTGTGTCAGCCCTGGCACAGGATGTTCAATATTTGACAACATTTGTCAATAGCCTTGAGAACGGCGAAATGCTTAAGGAAAATTTGGACGAACTACAACAAACTGTCAACCTTCTGCAATCCGAGAACCACGAAGAGTTCTACGATATGTCAGTACGAAATAAGAAATATAACCGTGTCGACGCCCTCAATGGCCCTGTTCTGCTAGAGAAGTATGTCGCCTAAAATATTCTGCTTCGCCTCCATATGCTAATCATTGGTAGACTGAATGCCTCCCAGACATCTACCAGAAGTGCGCCACTGTCCAATCTGTCTTCTAGATTTGGAATGATGAAATGAGTTGTGTGGAATAGTGTGCATTGTATAATGAGGTTTTTTTCCTGGTGCCTGCTTCCTGCACATATTGCATCGGTATAAACTGAATCAGAAGATATCAAAGGACAACAAGACTTAAAAAACAACTATAACGAACTATACCGTATTCCCCATGGTCGGAGTATCGAAAGATTAAAAACAAGCAGCGAACAATGAAACAAACCTACATCCAGCAATGTGGTGGCTAGTTACGATAGTGCGAGCTCAGCTCACTCAAACTCTTCCGATGTCATTTGTGCCTTACAATTGTAAGCACATTGAAGTGAGTAAATACGGGTCTAGGCTTACCTGTTGAGCTTGCATACCCTGGTAGGGGTACATGTTGTCCATCTCGCTGTACATTGTGCCTGTGGCCTGCCCCTGACCATACGCAGCAGAGGGTGCCGCGGGAACTTGGCCGGCATAGAGACTAGGGTTTTGGCGGTAATCTTGCTCATTTGCGATTCCGTGCCCAGTCATGTATTCGGCTCCAGCCATTGGGTGGGAATTGGGCTGTGCCATGTTGGCCGGCATTCGTGCCTGGCCGCTTCCAGCTGGTGCTGCGGGTTGCGCAGCGGCCCTCTTCGCGTGAGAGGCAGCTTCCTCTCTAGGCACTATGTCAATCAAGAAATCAAACATGTCGGACTTGGCCAGCGCAGACGCAATGTCAGAACGCTGCAGAGTGCGACGCTTGTTTTCCTCAGCGTGAATCCAAGCCCGCATTGTCAGCTCTGTGATGAAGACATCGCAACCTTTAGCAAAGAGGATCGGTGCCTCCGCAGATATCATTTTGACTTCAGGGTCAGCCTTCATTACTTTCTTGATACGCGCCAGGGGCAGCTGGTGAATCTTGTAATCATGTGTCTCACTCTCGAGGTGAGTAATGGTTTGCTGCCAGTAAGTGGTCAAAATGTCCTTGTACTGTCCGGTCAGGCCTTGATGCACCTAAACCCGTACGTGTCAGTACATAGTGAGAAGAGATGCCAGCGCAGGGTTGACGAACATTTGCCCAGGGACCCGTGTACAGTTCTGCGGGCGCGAATCCCTGTGTAGCTAGCTGTTTCATTGTTAAATGGCGGACTGGGTAGCTGAGTAGCGGATGTACATACAGAAGCACAAGCACCTAAGGAACGGTCATCAGTGTCATGAGTGCCTCGAGCCAAAAGATGTACTAACCATAGTGACCGCCTTGGGATGTGTCGTAGACTGGCGCGGGGCGTCCCTGCTGTTGGGTTTGCGCCGATTGGTTCTGCGAGTCCATCGTCGCTCAGGTTTGCGAAAACTGTTATTTGCTGACGTCCACAGACTATTTTATCGACCGTTTCTACTCGGCAGCAGGTGTCTAGGCTTCGATTGGACAGAATCCGGAGTGTGACTGCGCAACTCCGTATGTAGCAATGAGCGCAGTGACAGGCGATATGAGCGTGAGCGATGTTTGGCTAGATGCCCGTACCCGCGTTGGCGACCAACTAAGCTCCGGCAATGACCCGAAGTACACAGTGCCCGTGTTCGCTCCGATGTATGCTTGTTTGGTGGTGGATCGCTCCAGAGCAGCTGTGCTGTTTTGTCGACGACTACACACTGTGTACAACCGTTGCGTGAAAGAGAGCTGAGGCTCCGCCTTGACCAAAAGTACCTCAGCACATTAGACACTAGCACAAGTACAAGTCCTGCCCTTCAGCGCACCAGTCCTGTGTTGTATCCACAGAGGTTCCACTTTGCCGGTCCTATATTCTTTTCTCCCAGAAACTTTTTTGTCCCAGTGTCTCAGGAAGAACTTGCGTTCTTCACAGCCACAACTTCCCACTTTGACAGCTGACTGGATTAGTGACAGAGTCCGTGGCTTCCATCATGGCTAGAATAAGCAGCCAGCAGGTGTTCGAGCTCTTACTCCAGGCTGAACAACGCTTGGAGGGGACTCCCACGACAGCCACCACACCGAGTGATAATACTCTAGACCACACGGTAGCTATTGCTCCAGTCGCTGCCGCAGTACCCAAAGCAACAGAAGGCTCTGTTCGTGTCGCGAACAACAAGAAAACAGACAACATAAAAACTAAGGTAAGATGCATTTTCACTTCTGTCATTGTCCAACCTCTTTATTCTTTTGATAGTGATGAGAAGGAACCACTTACGGTACCCTGACACGAGGTATCGTCCGTTTTGGATAAGCACCTCGTGGCTCCATGATTTTTTTTTATCATAGTTACTCTGAATCAATTTTTTTCTGGCCATTTTTGGCCGCGGCACCCTCGCAACTTGTCAAGCCGACACCTCAGCACCAAAGCTTCAGTTGCTAACGCGGGAACAGGATTCTGCCGGCTCGAACTGGTACGACCTTCCCAGGACGGTTCTTACCCCGGAGTTCAGAAGAGACTGGCAAGTTCTCCGAATGCGAGGTCTCCTAGACCCGAAACACCAGAAGAAGGCTCTGAGGGCAGAACCTCCTCACTACTCCCAAGTTGGCCAAATCATCGAAGGTCCCGCCGATTTCTTCAGTGCAAGACTTGCCCGCAAGGAAAGGCGGCAGACTATACTTGGTGAAGTCATGAGGGATCATTCGGATGACAAACTGAAGTCGAAATATGCCACCATACAAAAGAAGAAAGCGTCTGGCAAAAAGGCTTCCTACAATAAGGTTGTCGCCCAGCGGCGAAAGGGTGGCGGCTGAAGCTTGACTGGCATTTTATGCTCGAAGATCACCCTACATATTTTGAGGCTTCGCTTCAAGCCATGCCTCGAGATTCTTCCGCGCGGCACAGCACCAATCGGCGTTTCTCACTCACCGCCTGCGAGGTGCCCACCTTCACTGCCTGTCACCATGAAGATCAGGCAGTAAGGAACTTGTATGATAGATTCAAGACAGCGACATGATGCTGAGATGCTGAGTTGCCAGGAACGATAAAGTCCTCGGGCGCCAGCACAAAGCCATACGCGCCATCGGTCTTGGCTGAAAACTTGCATGTACACGCCTCCAGAGGCATTCTATAAGGAAGCCCTTTCGAATTAAACCGACGATCGTCACACAATAGAGACAATGTATAGCATTTGCAAGCCGGTGATCCTTGCTAGAACAGTACGTACCTAGTAGATACCTGTTTTTGCAACTGGTTGTAGTGGGTGTACCGCGCTAGTTGTGGGTCCCTAAAGGGTGTGATTGGCTAATGGTAGCCTTTTCACTCCCGTATATAGACCCTGGCAAGCTACTTGTCGATTTCATCCTGACACCAGACACATGATTATCACAATGCGCCGCCATATTTTGCACAAAATAGCGCATTTCCGAGTAGGTGTACCAATTCTTTTGAGCTCTGCTTCAATATCGATGCTAACGTATCCTAAGCCGGCTCTTCAACGGACCAACCTGGCCGGACTAGCCTACAGGTTTGCACCAGTGCCTGGCCAGGCATGCTTCAATCTTTGCTAACGTCCGTCAGGTCCTACAGTACGGCGAACCCCAGAGAATCCAACGTTGGTAATCCTGCCATCGCTCGGCCTGGTCAGGACTGTGAGCTGCGCAATCCTCGGTCGGCGCAAGCCGTTCACCTGAGGCCTCTTCGCCGCACTGCAGAGCATGGCATCCCTTCGTGCGACCTCCAGCTCCGATCCTACAGTATACAGCCGCTCGAATTCTTCTCCGATTTTGCCCTCCGAGCCGCATATTATTTGGGTCTGCCCGCGTTCGGGCCTGTACCTCTACCACGGATAACAGAGCGCTGGACTGTCCCGAGGGATCACTTCATCTTCAAGAAATCTCAGGAAAATTTCGAGCGTAGGACATTACGGCGGATGATCCAGATTCAGGATGGAAATCCTGAGACCGTTCAGCTCTGGCTCGCGTATCTTCGAAAGCACCAGTACTACGGCATTGGTATGAAGGCCAATTTTTGGGAGTTTGGGACTGTGAGTGCCGAAGCGTCGGGGCAGCCTTGGGAGGGCGGTTCTAGTGAGCTACTATCCACTTGGGAACACCTTGGCCAGACCAGGTCAGTCACTGAGGAGGAGGCTGGGGAGATGCTGCGTCGCGGCCGCTTGGGGGAATCTTTGAACCTGTCACGTGCCCCTGCCCCTTGAAGCAGTACTCTGGCACCAGCGCATTTCCAGTGTATAAAATCATGTAGCTAGCTCGGTGAAATTCAAGCGGGACAGCGGGCCTACTCTGTATGATGCAATAATTATTTAGGAGATTAATAGTAACGTCGTGCTAGGCCGAACAGTTTTTGTACTTGATCAAACACTGCATAACCTGCTGGTGCTTGGCTTGCTCGTCATATGTGTATCGCTTCGCATACATAGTGCTCTACTTTATTCCTCCTTTGCTTCGCTATTTAACTGAGCGCTTGCTGTTCTTCATCAGGTCGTCATCGCGCGGCTGTATGCTCCGTTCAGATTCCGCACAGTCGGTAGTGGGGCAGCCAAACAAAGACCTACCTACCCTGTTTCTCATCTCACAACGTAAGCCGTCCTGTGCAAGCGCCTTCCTATTATGTCTGCTTCACTGTGATTTCTCATATGCGCGGCTTGGCTCATGTGACCTTTGGCCTTTTTTTAAGCTCTGGAGGCACTATCGCTGCACTATATCTGGTCTCTCCTCACCCCTCACAAAGTCACTGCGGATTAGGTATCATCGTTACAGGCAATCCGCACAATGGACGTGAGGGAGGAGCTGGGTCTCGAAAGAGTCGAACAGGTATGCATCATCGCCGGTCCCAAAATGCCACAAGAGCGCAAAACTGACAGACGAGCAGTTAATAATATCATTGTACCAACCCAGTCCACCAGAGGCAATTGCAAGCACACAGGCAGCTCTGGCCCGGATACAGAGTCTACCACAGGCATGGCCGCTATCGAAGCAGCTGCTCGGTCGTCCAGACGAGAAAGTTCAGTTCTTCGGAGTGCTCACAATCATCATCAAGCTGAACACTGAAAGGCGAGTCAAGAATGCACAATCTGGACCACAACCGGCGGAACCTAACCCGACATGCAGCAAACCAATCGGAGATGAGGAAGCTACAGAGCTACTTCTCTGTCTCATAGGATGGTACATGGATCTCACAAGCAAAGGCGGAAGTCGCCTTGTCGCAAGGAAGCTTGTTTCCGCCCTATCAACCTTTTTCCTCCAGCATCACACAATATGGCCTCGCTTCCTCGACCATATCGGATTATGCCTAGCAGACAACCAGACATGGCGCCCAGAAGCTGTTCAACCCAATATGCAGATGAATCTCATACTGGATATGTTAGGGCCGAGGCAGATGCAGGCACTCCTCTGGGTAGCTACACACGTTGTAGAAGACGTGACGCGGCTAGATCCGAATTCCATGAAGAAGTAAGCCAAACATGACCATGCAAAACAAACAGCCTACTGACGCCGAATAAAAAGTGCGACATGCTACAAAGCAACGCTAGAAAGCACAGCAAGCTTCATGACGGTGCTGGCAAGGTGCTTCCAAAGTAACGGCGTTCCTGCACCCATCCTCGAAGACGCAATAAAATGCCTGCAGGTACGACTGAAAACCAACGAGAGTAAACCAGGGTCGAAAAAAAAGTTAATCTCAGTGTACAGTCATGGGTCGTCTTCATACAAAAGGCGCCAACTCACGAAAACGACGTGATCAGTTCTGTGAAACCATTACTTGGGAATGTCATCGAGCTTCTAGCGTCTGATGCCGTATACGATGCGTCAGCAGAGCTTCTCATCGAAGCACTATCCAACAGCCCATCACTATTCACACCTGATCACCACAGCCTTTTCGAAATGCTGTTCAAAAGCCCATGGGCCTCCGGGTACTACCAGCGGATTGCAGACGGGGACTTTGCCTTTGACTCTTTCCAATTCGCCCAACTGCTCCTGGCATTTGCCGAGACAAGAATACCGCTTCTCGTGCAAAATTGCCACGCAGATAGCTCCGAGATATTGTCCCATCTGTGCGATCTTATGCACGCCCAGGGTTATCCCGTGGTAGATGACAGGATCTTCGTCCCCGTCGTCGAATTTTGGTCTTCCTTCGCAGAGACGGTACCAGATTACCTTTCGGCAGACTCTAGTGAAGGACCGCCGTGGAAAGTCCATGCCTATGCATTACTATTGAAAGTATGCTCCAATGCATGGCAAAAGATCACGTATCCCCCGAGCACAGAAGTAGCAGACTGGGACTCAAACGACAGAGCAGGCTTTGCTGATTCACGGAAGGACGTCATTGACCTCTTGCAGTCTGTTTATGCCCTGATCGGTCCACAACTACTGGGGATCTTTGCTGAAACTGTGATGTCATCTCTGAAAGAGTCTGCATGGCTGCGACTCGAGGCAGCCGTGTATTGTCTTGGAGGCCTCGCCGATTGCTGCCAAGATGATGATCGCTGCGACGGCTTCCTGGCCTCGGTCTTCCACTCACAACTGTTCAACATTCTCCGAGACGGTCGCATCTCAATACCAACACGAACCCAACAAACATGTCTCCAGCTCATCGAGCTATACACCGAATACTTTGAACGAAACCCAATACTGCTGCCGCCAGCGCTTGAGCTGTTATTCTCTACACTGGGGGATAAAGTAATGGCACCTGCAGCGTCGAAATCAATACTGCGACTGTGTTCATCTTGCAGAGCTCACTTGCATACCGAAATTGATGCCTTTTTGAAAGAGTATGCGAGGGTTGTCACCGAGCAGCCGCTGGACTGTGCGACCACTGAGAGAACGATTGGAGCACTGTCTTCCGTTGCCCAAGCTATTCCCTACACAGTAGAGCGATGCTCCCAGTATGGCCGAATTTTGGAGTACATTGAAGCGGAATTGCAAAGATGCCAGCGTCTTGCGAGCGCACAGGAAGGAATCGACACCGAACTGGTCCACCTGGCTTGCTCAGATACCTTACCGGAAGAGAGTCCTAGTGCTCACATGGCACTCAAGGTACTGAGGTGCCTGGTCGGTATGGGAAAAGGTGTGCAAGTCCCCGTTGAGAACGCAATCGATCTTGAGCATGAAAGGCAAGCCGGCGTGCCCCAGGCTAGCGCTTTACCAGAAATTCAAAGACGGATTGTCACTGTCATAGTGGAGATCCAGAAGATGTTCCCGAACAGCAGTGAAGTTACAGAACAGATCTGCAATGTACTGCGGACCGGATTCTCCGAATCCGAGCCAGGCCCTTTCGTCCTCCCACCACCAGAAGTTGCTCAATATCTGACCTCACACTCGCTTGCTACGCCACGAGTAGGGCTTTTTATAAGCACTGCATGCTCATTCACCAGTTCAGTCCAGGGTAAAGATAACCAGCACAGCATTTTCTTCACGGTACTCGGATGGGTTATTGGAGTCTTACGGCAATTTCCGCACGACAGCAACAAGCCTGCAACTACAGGGGTCGCAACGCAAATCGACATCTCGGCCGAGCCGGAGGTTGCGCAGAATGCCATGGAGATCTCCACCCGAATACTGACAAAGGATCCGTCTATCATTCTACACATCCAACCTGCAGAAATGGCCGAATTCTTCTTTCTGTTTACATTACAGGCTTTAGACGGAAGCGAGCCCCTGCCTAAGGCAGCGGCCGCAGAGTTCTGGGTATGTTCAGTATCACGATCTACGTATACACTTTCTGATGATAAACAGGCAGCATTCGTCAATGCGAGAAGCAGCGACGAGACCTTCCATGATGCTTGGTCTGGTGCTATGAACACGCTAGGCCCTCTCCTTTGCCAAAGCCTCGCAAGAAACATCGGAGGGAACGCTTCTCGAAGTGAGCTGGATAAACTCAGCGAGCCTCTGAAGAAGCTGATCAATAGGCACCCGAAAGCAAAAGAATGGCTTGAAGCTGGCCTACACCACCCTTCATTTCCAAGCAACAAGGTGTCGCAGACCGAGAAATCAACGTTTGTCAAGAAAGTGGCAAGGTTCGATCCTCACAATGTTGACGCCCACTGTAACAACTGCTGACGTGCGTACAGTCTCCGCGGCGCTCGTGCCACCAACCAAGTGATTCGGGACTTTTGGCTTACATCCAGAGGACTGAACTTTTCATACGCAGCATGAGAACCGGGAAAGACAGCTGTAATGAGAGATGGCTGTGTAGTATAGGAGCAAAGGTATTGTACATGTGGTCTTTGTAGCTGTTGGTACACACAAGACTATACAAGGTTGTTATCAGGGTTACAAGCCCACAGCTTCCCTAACAAGATGCATGGTCTCGTCTGCCCTCTGACGCGCCTTCTTTCCTCCTTCAGCAGCGATGTGATCGAGAAACTTTGTGTCCTCCAGAAGCTTTTCATAGCGTCGTCCAATGCCGTTCATTCCTCTGACGACAGCTTCGGAGACGGCTGCTTTCAGCTCTCGGGGGCTGGATTCGCTGAAGTCTGCAGCTAGTTGCGGTGCAGTCTTGCCCTCTGGACTGAAGATTGAAAATATATCCAGCAGATTCGAGATGCCGGGCCTGGTTTCAACATCATAACTGATGCCCGGCGCTGAGTCTGTGAGAGCGGACGATATTTTGGCATGAATTGTGTCCGCATTGTCGGTCAGTAAGATACGAGAGCGTTCCACTGGGTGAGATTTTGACATTTTAGATGTTGGTTCCGCGAGCGACATTACTCGGCGGACCGGTGCTACACCAGTCCCCATTAGCGCTGCGACCGTGAGGCCAACGGCGAGGCCTTACATAGTATGATCTCAGGGTAGATGAGATGAGGCCCGTAGGCATGGTTGAAGTTGGTAACACACTCACGTGCAAACTCAATGTGCTGTCGTTGATCATGACCAACGGGAACATGAGTTGCCCTAGAAGATGATGAGTCGTCGTACGAGACATGAGAAATGCCCTGCTTACGGACCTATGAACAAGGATATCGGCAGCTTGTAAGACTGGATAAGAGAAAAGGCCGAGCTTTAATTTGTTTCCAACGCGCCCATCACCCAACCGTGACGACTCTGCGAGGCTGAGCTTTGACTATACAGCCTGTAAGCGACGGACTTTTCATGATTGTTTCTGTATTTACCTTCCACTGCGTCATCCGAGAAAGATACCCTACTGATGCTGTACATGATAGTATCCACATGAGCTCAGAATGTGCTGGAACCTGGCTGATAGTTAGTTGTTTGCCTGTACTTCTGCTCCGTTTGTACGTACATCAGACTGATAAAACAAGATGCATCTGACAGGATCAATGCCAATGGCCAGCAACGAAGCCAAAGCTTCCCTCTTGGCCTTTCTCAGAGCCTCTGGCTTTTGTGGTATCGTAATGGCATGCAGGTCAACAATCGAGTATAGCAGGCGAGTAGACTCCGGCTCCTCGCGTTGACGTTGAACCCATTGCCGCAGTGCACCCGCGTAATTGCCCAAGTGCGGCACGCCCGTCGGCTGAATACCCGAGAAGACCACCCGCGATTGCAGGGTCTGCGTTGAAAGGAACCGTCGCATTGTACGACTAACACAATGGTTCGATCGCCACAGGGCTCTATTTATGTGTATCTGGAGCTTCAGTGTTTGCGGCTAATGCATGTACGTGCATCATGCAGCTACCGGTGCGGGGATACCTGAACTCCGCCCACGGCGTGTCGAAAAAATCGAGGCGCAATGGGAGAAGTGTGGATTGTAATGCAAGTTCCTTTGTCTATTAGGATGGAGGCAGTATTTTTTTTTGCTTGAATAGACTATACCCTCAAGCTTGGGTTTGTCTCGTTCCACGCTAAAAAAGGGACGTGGAGAAAATGAGCGATACCAGCATGCCCAGGTATGTGCGCCAAGGAAGAAAAGAAGAAAAAAGGGCTGCCCAAGCAACGTATGGTTTCAAAAAAAAAAGCGAACCAACACGATCCTCACATAGGGTAAACTATTTTCAAGATGAGCGTATTCATTATTAGTTTTCAGATGTGAGTGCTGTTTGCTCCTTTGCTCGGACTGATCCTGGAGCATCGACTTTGCTAGAAAAAAAAAAACCCACGGAGTTGCTTGTTTGATCCACTCGCATCGCACGCTAACTTTTATCTTTGAATTCCATCATGCACCAGCCATAATTTAATTATGCACAGCCGAAAGTGACTTGTTCCGACAAACAATTGCTTGCGTGACCCAATGCGATTAATGTTCCTAAGTAAGCTTCAACACTCCATATTCTCGCACTCGATTATTTATTCTCAAATTACGAAATACACTGCGTGGCTCACTTAATTGATATTCTTACAACTTGTTATCTCTGCACACCCAGGTCAATTACATAACCCATTACAGTCCCGTGCCCGTCAGCCATCTGCCATCGACCATCCATGCCTCATGATACAATTCTCTCAATGTCGTCGGTGGCAGTTGATCTATCGTGCGATGAAGGCGCACAATGTACTAACCATTGGAATGCTTACCAGTGCGACCTGTCATGCGCCGCCTGAGATCATTTACTGTTATTGTATGTGTCGATGAGAGCCTAGATTATGGCATGCTGACGATAACACAAGTCCACTACATTTGATTGAAAGTTATAACGTAACATGGTGGAACTCTCGTCTGAATGTGGCATCTCCAACGCACTCGATCCACTGCAGTTGGCGGGGTGAGGGGTACCAGAACCGCAGGTATCTGGCTCCTGTTACGCAAGATATATCGAATCCCCCACCAAGGCCACCACGGGCCTTTTCGATGCTACGGTTGAGGCCAGTGCCAGTTCTTTCGAAACAACAAAATCTTTGTTATCCAATCCGCAGACTCTTCTCCTATACTCCAGCGTTTCGTTTTTCACCAGTATCCGACACCATGGATCGTGTAAACACTACATCGCGCCTTGCAGAGCTCCGCAAGCTGATGAGAGACAACAACATCAGTGCTTACAGTAAGTCCACTTTCGGCGCGGATCGACTCGACTCGACTCGACTGACTTGCGCAGTTGTTCCTTCTGGCGACAGCCATGCTTCCGAATACGCCGCAGACTGCTTCAACCGCCGAGAATACCTCTCTGGCTTCGATGGGTCTGCTGGAACCGCCGTTGTTAGCGAAGAGGCGGCCGCACTCTCGACCGACGGCCGATACTTCAACCAGGCCACACAACAGCTGGACGACAACTGGAAGCTGATCAAGTTCGGTATTCCTGATGAAATCACCTGGCAGGACTGGGTTGCCGAGCAGTGCAAGGACGGCAAGGCAGCTGGCGTGGACCCTACCCTCATCACTCCTGCTGTCGCGAAGAAGCTCACGGAGACGATCCAGAAGGCTGGTGGCTCCGGCCTGGTGGCTATCAAAGAAAACCTGGTCGACAACGTCTGGGGCAGTGAACGCTCCGCCACGCCTTCCAACAAGGCCTTTATCCACCCGGACAAGTATGCTGGTAAGACCGTCAAGGACAAGCTCGTCGAGCTCCGCGAGGAGATCACCAAGAAGAAGGCGGCTGGCATGTATGTCACTGCCCTGGACGAGGTTGCCTGGCTCTTCAACCTGCGCGGGAACGACGTCGAGTACAATCCGGTCTTCTACTGCTATGCCTCTATCACACATGACGAGGCCATCCTCTATGTCGACGAGTCCAAGGCCGACCAGTCTGTCCGCGAGCATCTCACGACCAATGACGTCAAGATCAAGCCATATGACAGCTTCTTTGCTGATGTGGAGAAGGCGTCTGACGGCAAGTACCTGATTACCGACACCGCCTCGTGGGCTGTAAAGACGGCTACTGGCGGCGGGGACAAAGTCGAAGAGGTCAAGAGCTCTATTACCGACGCCAAGTCGGTCAAAAACGAGGTCGAGCTGCAGGGCATGCGAGCCTGCCACATCCGTGATGGCGCTGCCCTTACCTCCTACTACGCCTGGCTCGAGAACCAGCTCATCGAGAAGAAGGCGTCCGTCGACGAGGCACAGGCCGCCGACATGCTGATGGAGTTTCGCAAGAAGCAGGATCTCTTTGTCGGCGAGTCCTTTGCTACCATTTCTTGCACCGGCCCCAAGTCAGTGCGCTCGCAAACCCATGGACACAAGAAGCTAACAACATACTCCCAGTGCCGCCATTATGCACTACCACGCCAGACACGGTAAGAGCTCAATCATCGACCCCAACGCCGTCTATCTCTGCGACGCGGGTGCTCAGTACTACGACGGAACCACGGATACCACTCGCACTATGCACTTTGGCAACCCGACCGAGCGTGAAAAGGAGGCGTATACTCGTGTCCTCAAGGGTCTCATTGCTCTGGATCGTGCCATCTTCCCTAAAGGTGCTACCGGCTTTGCCCTGGACGCCTTTGCTAGACAGTTCCTCTGGGTAGGTCGCTTTATACGTGCGCGCTTGCGCCAGTGCTAACTTGACACAGAACGCCGGTCTCGACTTCCGCCACGGCACCGGCCACGGCGTCGGTTCGTTCCTGAACGTCCACGAGGGCCCTATGGGTATTGGCGCCCGCCCAGCCTACAGCGAGTTCCCCCTCAAGCTCGGTAATGTCATCTCGAACGAGCCCGGCTACTACGAGGACGGCAACTTTGGTATTCGTATCGAGAATGTGATCGTCGTCAAGGAGGTCAAGACGAAGAACAACTTTGGCGGCACACCCTACTACGGATTCGAGAACGTCACCATGGTCCCATACTGCAGCAACATGATGGATTTGTCCCTGCTGACACAAGAGGAGAAGGACTGGATTAATGCCAAGAACAAGGAGACTCTGGAAAAGACACAAGGTCTTGTCGCTAGCGACGAGCTGGCGCTTGCCTTCCTCAAGCGTAATACCCAGCCTATTTAAAGGCGCACAAACGCAGCGAGGATAAAAGTCAATACAAATGATGATGTAAACCATGGCTTCCCAGCCCATATCCTTAGCAGTGGTGATTCGGTCAAGATTTTTCGGTCGATTGGAAGCAGGCCGAAAATATCGACGCCCATTCGGGAGGCGATCTGGGTGGCTGTCAGCTTCGCACACAGGCCATTCCGCAAGCGAACCAACCTGTAAGGATCCTGCTGCCAACCCGCCGAGGAAAACGAGAGTGCGTGAGAAGAAGGCAATGACCACGCCGGTTCCGAAGCCTATGACACCAACTAGGTTAGGACGCTATGAAGACGTGAATTATGGTGTTTCATACCAAGTATGCTTCCGCGCGACAGCTGCTCGATGATCTGGGGCGATAGTCGGCTTGCCGGAGGAGCTTCGCGACGACGAAGCTGTTGCGAGACGGGCGCCGGCTCAAGCGCGTCGAACTTGACGGGATTGCGGAGCGCGAAGGAGGCGCCGACACAAGCGGCCGGTGCGAGTCCCAAGGCAAAAAGCCTGGTCGCTGGTCTGAGTCTTGACATTTCGATTGGCTTTGATTGAGTTTGTGTACATGCACAACGGTGTAATGGTGATGTTGGGAACAGCCGCCATGTGACGTAGCTGTTGTGGCGGGGCGACTAGTACGTAATTGGAGCTTATGTTGGCTGGCTCATGCTGTGCTTTTGCATGCGAGATGTGTCACAGTCGTCAAGAGAACTTGAATTGTTTTCTGTGCAGTCGTCTGTTGATATAGTCCGCCGCTTTCCAGGCGAGGAACATCGCGGCATACAATCACGAAACTTGCCACGACTCCGATGTCGACCAGCTCTGGATAATGGTGCACTGCGCGCGGGAAGCATACTGCCACCGCCCTGCTTTTTAGGACGTCCCGCAAGTGGTAAGCTCACGACGACAAAGGCACTCTATTATCAACTTGATGCTGGTATTCGCTCCGGCTCCTGGGCTGCTGGGCGCATGGGATGATCAACTAGCTGGCAAGTGTGGCTGACGAATTGGTACTTGCGCCGCAGTGCACGCACATGTACCTTCCTCCAGGCAGGTACCCCCCCTGTGGGGTCGCCAAGCCGCTGCCGTGTACCCAACACCAGGGTCCGGTCCGCCAACACTACGTGGCTCAAGTGACGTCTCCATCGCCTCAACACAGGACACGCTTCCTCTCCAATAACCTCCTTGATCGGCCTCATGATAAAGTGACGCGTTTCCGCCCCGAGAACTGCGCCATCCACTTCAACATCCTTTCTTCTTGCGCGCTCTCCTCTCCTTCACATGGATCAGGCGATGGATGGCGCCCGCTTGCCCGTGGAGGCCTGGTTCTGGGAGACGCCCGTGTGCACGCGATGGTGGACGACAGCGACGCTGCTGGCCAGTGCCTTGGTCCAGTGCCGCATGGTCTCACCCTACCAGCTCTTTTACAGCTACCGAGCTGTTTTTCATCGATCACAGGTAACGTGTTTTAATGCCGTCTTCCTGGCGTCTGTCGCTAATACAATGCCCTCTATAGTACTGGCGCCTCGTGACGTCGTTCCTCTACTTTGGACCATTCTCGATCAATCTACTCTTTCACATCTATTTCCTCCAACGATACTCGCGTCTTCTCGAAGAATCATCCGGCCGGTCGGCCGCTCACTTCTCTTGGCTTTTGCTCTACGCAATGGTCAGCCTTATCGTCCTGTCGCCACTCGTTTCTCTGCCTTTCCTCGGGCATCCGCTCTCGTCGACTCTCGTATATATTTGGTCTCGGAAAAACCCAGACACGCAGCTCAGCTTCTTAGGTGTACTGGTCTTTACCGCTCCGTACCTACCGTGGGTGTTGATGGGCTTCAGCCTCATCATGCACGGCAACATTCCCAAGGACGAGATCATGGGCGTCGTCATTGGACACATCTGGTACTTCTTTACGGATGTGTATCCGCCCCTTCATAACGGCTCGCGGCCTTTGGACCCTCCAGGATGGTGGCGAAGACTTTTTGAAGGCAGACTTGCTCAGCCCTCGACTGAGAACGTTGACGAAATGATTCAGGCTGGGGTCCGCGATGCTCCAGTCCCTGAAGCTCGTTAGACCTACCATGGCACTGATCTTTGGCGTACCCGGAAAATGGAGCGGCTACGCAGATGGAGAGATGTTCGGCCGCTATGATGTTTCTAAACTGATTTTTGCTCGGGACATGGCGTTTGCGACAATAAAATGCGCGGATGACGAGGTAGCTCCGCTCGGCAGATGAACACAAAGAACTGTTTTTGCTAGCCTGTATTGAGCCTAGGATGGTACTTTTCAAGGCTTTTTCTCATCGTCTCAGTAATCATCTGGCGACAGCAACACAGTAAAGCGTGTGAGTAATTATCTCTTTGACTGCGGTAAAGGAGCAAGCAGGTCACGGGACCCACACCGCCTTGACTTAGCGTAGATACAACACAGTACTTCGGCTATAATGTGACTATTATAATAAATGAATTATATAGCGTTCTAGTATATATTTATTTAGGAAAAAAGTTATAGATAAATTAATTAATAGTAATATATTATTATCCTATAATTTTAAGTTTTTTACCTATCTTAATAAGGCTATATAGGCTGTAGAAGCTTTAGCTACTTATAACGCTTCTATAGGGTATAATATAGTAGTAGAG
>JARJRE010000360.1:0-35438 GCA_030783385.1 Akanthomyces dipterigenus | reverse complement strand
CTTTGTGGGAGGCACCCCATAAGGGTGGCCCTAGTAGTCCTTCTGACCGATAGTTAGTTTTACTCTTCAATCAACGCTCTTCACATGTATGATAACTGCTCTGCGTGACACCGACTCACTTCTCGCACCTGGCCCGCTTCCGTTTTGGGGGATCCGGTATGTTTGGGCATGTTTGCGCCGGTCAGTTGCCAGATGCCGCTCTTTGACGAATCCGCACAGCAGAAAAAGAGATAGGCCAAAAGGATGGCAAAGTTGTTGTATTATTTGCTCCCCGAGCCGCGAGAACTGCGCATCCATACTGGCTTCATGGTGTGATTGAGGCAACTGTCATGTTGTATCTGTAGGCGCGTGCCTATTTGGTGGCGGGATAAGGCTCAGCAGGAGCATATGCGGAGCAAGTTGGCCGCAGCCCGATCCTTAACATGCCAAGTCTAGGTTGGTATATGCAGACTCGGCGATTCCTTTCCTTGGTGCTACGTGTGGGAACAGGACACGGCGATGGTCACAAGGCCGGGTGGCCATGTACAGACGGCCCGCATGTATGCCGTATTAACAGCGTCTGTGAATTTACAGCCACTCTTTAATAGCCCTCTCGCTGTAGTTGATACCATGGCGGTTCGGGCAATTTTGCGTTGCCTTGTGCAGGATGCATTGATATTGGTGACGCTATTGCCGGTAATGGTGTGCTGCTGCGCGCCACTTGTACCTATGGGGTAGGCCGCCTTGCATTAATATTCGTACAGCTGGCGCTCAGCCACTGCCCTGTAGGCTGTAGGTCTGTTCCGCTCAAGGTCCGCTGGCAGTCCATTGACCGTTGTCCGTTTGCACCATGGGCATAGGTAGGTACCTACGTACCTACGTACCTAGCCACTGACGCTGTTCCTCCGCTCCTCAGGTGCCCGCGCCCAATCATGTCCCGTCCTTCGCACACCACCCGCTAGCCGCATTTGGCCCGTACGCCTGTGGGTCAATCGCGATAGTCCTACAACAGTATCAAAGAGCCAATTTCCCTTTTTACCGCTCCCCCCAGCTCCGTTCGTTTCCCCATCCATTCTGCTGTGCGCTCACCTTCGGCTGGACTGACGATTGTGACGGCATGTGTCGCCTTCGCTCGTGCGACGACTTGTACTTTTAATACGAGCCATCTCCGTTTTTCGGCGCTGCCGCCTGTGGCCTAGTTGCTTCAACCGTCGCCAAATTCTGCCCTTCCTTGGCCGCCTATCCGGCTGCAGCTCGCTACGCTTGCGCCATTTCCCTCATTGCGACTGCGCCCTGTCTGCCCTCCGACCGTCGCAACACTCTTTGTCTTCCCGCTCGCCTTCTTTGGGGAGCCGCTGAGCTTTCCCCATGACACGGCGCTCGTTTGGATCGACCGACGGGGGCGACGAACCATCTCCCATCGATCCCGATCTTGCCGCTGAGCTCGATAGCCGCCGCTCTGGCCTCAAGTCTCGTCCTCTCTCGACCCGGGTTGCCCATAGGCCTAGCAGCCTCGACTGGAACCATGCCGCATCCCCCAATGGCAATGGACATGCTTCCGCGAAGCCGGTAGCCCCTTCTCCTCTCTCGCAGTCGCCAACGCTACCGGCAACGTCATCCGGCATGGGCCATCCCAAACAGAGCCCGCCCTCTCGGCACCGAAGTCATGGCCTTCGGCTTGGTACTTGGTCGATATCACTCTTCGCCCTTCTTACCGCCGCGCTAGGTCTTCTGTTGCTCGGCGGCATCGTTCACTCCTTGGTGACGCGGCAGCAGGATGCAAAAGGGTGCCGCATGTCATATATGCGACCATCATACACTCACTTGCGCGAGTTTGATACCGAGCATACTCGTTTTGCGACCAAGTACTCTCTTCACCTATACCGTGAGCAAGGGTTGGACGACGAAACCAAGGTACGTTTTGATCATAATACAGGCCCTCGTTTGCCGCTAAACTGTTCTCCCCAATGTAGCTTCGTGGGGTTCCAGTCCTTTTTATCCCCGGCAATGCTGGTAGCTACAAACAAGTTCGACCAATTGCGGCCGAAGCAGCCAGCCATTTTTATGAACATCTCCAGCACGATGGCAAGTCTCTCAATGCCGGCGTACGCAATCTCGATTTCTTCACCGTCGACTTCAACGAAGATATCACCGCTTTCCATGGCCAGACATTGCTGGACCAAGCCGAGTACTTGAATGAGGCTATTCGCTATATTCTCTCACTGTATTCTGACCCTGGCAAAGTCATCCGCGACTCCGATCTGCCCGATCCCACATCTGTCATCCTGCTTGGGCACTCCATGGGTGGTGTCGTTGCTCGCACCCTGCTTGTGCAGCCGAACTATCAAGCCAACTCGATCAATACCATCGTCACAATGTCTGCGCCGCACGCGCGCCCCCCAGTGACTTTTGATGGGCAGATAGTTCAAATTTACGACGAGATAAACGAGTATTGGAGGAGAGCATACACCCAAAAATGGGCCAGCAGCAACCCTCTTTGGCATGTCACACTAATCTCGATTGCTGGCGGCAGCCTTGACACCGTTGTCCCTTCGGACTACGCCGACATAAACTCGCTTGTGCCCGAGACACACGGCTTCACTGTCTACACTACCGGTGTACCCACAGTTTGGACGAGCGCTGACCATCAAGCTATCATGTGGTGCGATCAATTCCGCAAGGTCGTCAGCCAAGCTCTGTTTGATGTTGTTGATGTCCAACGGGCTAGCCAGACCAAGCCTAGAGCTGAGAGAATGACTACTTTCAGGAAGCGCTTCTTGACTGGGTTGGAACCCAATGCGCAAAAGATGATCAACCAAGACCAAGCTACTACCCTTCTCGTGATTGATGAGAATATGAAAGATTTTCTGGCAGCGGATCAGCGTCTACTTATAAGGCAGCTCGGCACCAATACGAGCCCGCAAGTCTATATGATGCCCATCCCACATCCAGCAGAACCCGTTGGCAAGCGATTCTCTTTGCTGTCTAGCAGCCCACTCGGCGACGTTACGGGGTCCGGACTCGAGGTGTTGCTTTGTAGCGTACTAACATCGCCCGTTGCCAGCGTTCCGTTCACCACGACAATGGACTTTACACAAAATAGCAAAGCTGGCACGAAACTCGCCTGCAAGAACGCAGCTGGCGATTCGGTTGTTCTGCCAGCTTCAACCAAGCATACAGTAAACCCATTCTACCGCGACGGCGAGCCTGAGCTGGTCCCTTTCTCACACTTGAGATACGACGCCCAGCATATTTCAGATTATCAGTTTGTTGCCGTTATCGACAAGTCGGAATCGCCCGTTGACCATTTCGTTATTGCTGAATTCAGTGACATACTGGGTTATGAGCAAGAGCATAAAATCGCGCTCGGCAAATTGCTCACTCTTGGTCTTACGTTTGCTCTCCCGGCGACGCGGCCCATTGTTGTAGAGGCAAAGATTCCCGCCATCGAGTCCAGCGTTTTGGCTTACAATCTTCGGCTTGAAGCTGGAGTTTGCGCTCAGGAGGAGGCCCTCTTTGCACCAATGCTGCGCCAGTCTTTGCAGAGCCCATACGAGTCGCGTTATTTTGTCAATCTCTCGCAGACCGGTATCAGCCTTCACGGCGCAGCGCCTTATATGCCACCAACCATGGCTCACAACGCGAACAAGGGTGTCGCCCTAGAGTTCTTCTCTGACCCGACTTGCAAAGCTCCGCTCAAGGTCACCGTCACTTTTGATGCCTTGGGCAGCCTGGGCAAGCTGTACATGCGCTACCGTACAGTGTTTGCAGCGTTTCCGCTGCTCATCGTTACTCTTGTTCTTCGAAAGCAGTTCCGTGTTTATGACGAGACTGGCGTCTTCATTTCTTTCTCTGAGAGTTTAGACCTATCGCTTCGTCAGTCGATTCCGCTGCTGCTACTGTCGCTCACGCTACTGGCAACCTCTGTCGGGGTGGCGCCACAGATTGACACCAGCCGAGGCGGCTGCCCATTGGCGGACACGGTAGCGGCTATCGACTTTCATCGCAATGATCTTTTGATCGGCACTGACGACCCATTCTTCACATTCATGGTGCCATTGATTGGCGTCGTTTGTATTGGAGTCTGCACAGCCCTCCACTATGTCATTCTCCTCCTCGCCCAACTATTTAGCTTTGTCTTTATCCTTTTCCGACCCCGCGGAAGCACTGATGGCAGCAACGGAAGTGCCAGCGCAGCCTCGCCCATCTTTGCGCCATCCACACCTCGACGACGCATGATTTCGACCGCGATTCTTCTACTTTTGGTAGCGACGTTTATCCCGTACCAGTTTGCCTATCTGGTCGCTTGCCTCGTTCAGCTCTTCACGTCTGTCAGAGCGCTTCGCATTAGCGCCGTCACGCCATCCACATCCAACGTCAACTATTACCACTATACGCACTCGATCCTTTTGCTGATGATGTGGGTTCTCCCTATCAATCTGCCCATTCTGGCTGTGTGGGTGCGCAACCTTGCAGTGCACTGGCTTACGCCCTTTTCCTCGCACCACAATGTTCTCTCCATTATGCCATTCATCCTATTGGTTGAGAATATGACGACTGGCCGCATGGTACCTCAAATATCCAGCTGGTTGCGCCACGTTACGAGCATTCTTTTGTTCGCCACTGCGCTGTGTGCCGCCATCTATGGCATTTCTCATGCCTATTTGCTGCATTATCTGGTCAACATCATTGCTGCCTGGCTCGTGATTCTACACGCTACCTCGACATCCTGGTCTATCAGCAACTTGGGCGCCATGTTCGAGGGGAATGCCGATGAAGGCAGAACAGACGGGAAGACATCATGAGGTCATTTTGATGGTTTTTCTTTGTATACACTGCACATAAAACACTGTGACAACACTGTCCACTCAGCGCGGCATCCCTTTTCTCAAGATCCTGCAGCCTCACCTCTCATCTCTGCAGTCTCACCACCATCACCAACACCACCACTAAATTTCTGTATTTAGTCATTTTTCTCGTTTCCATAACATGGACGGCACATAATGGGCATCGTTGAACAAGGAAAGAAGTGCGCTATTTTTAATACTTAATACTTTTGCAACCGTTTCTCTCCCGCGGGTGTGAGAAGGAAACAGAGCGGTCCGAAGAGGGTGTAGGTGGGCAGAGATGATTCGTTGTTTTTTTTTTTTGGCCCTCTCGTCTTTTTCTTACTGTGTGTTTGGTGTAATGAGAGCATTGTCAAGGCGTTTTTACATTCAGGGAGACAAGGACGGGTCGGAGGAGCGAGGGTGTGCCTCGTTCGTCCTGTCGAAAGCGGCAATGCGCTGATGCACACATAGATTTTTACATACTTACGGGGTGGTCTCGAGCGGGTAGTAGAGACCTTCCGATTCTTTGAATAAAGAGAAGCAATTTCAGCCTACGGGCTTGAACATTGTTTTGTGAAGGCGACAAAGGTGAACTGTACATGGACCAACAGAGAGACTACACTGTAGATGTGTAAAAGTAGTGTTTATTTGAAGCCAACCAAGGAAACTAAGCGCCATCCCAATCAAAGCGCTATTGGAATAAAAAAACAGAAGAATCAATGTCATACCCTCAGCAGGCTGAATGAATATTATGATGCGAGATATATAGGTTCTCTAGGAAAATTCAAATCGCTCAGGTAGGACGACGGGCGCAATCAGACTCCAAATGTAGATGCCGTGGCACAGCCAGGCACTCACAATCTTGATCCAGCTGGCGGCATAGGTGCGTCCTACGCTGGCAAAGTCGCTGTTGGGCTCGACAGCCGTCTCGTGGCTGAGGGTGAGCAGCAGTGAGACCCAGGTCGTCGCGAGGAAGAAGATGATGTGGAACATGGAGTAGTTGTACTGCGTGCGGGAGCGCTCGTCATCGTGCCCGGCGGCGTTGCCGGCCTCGCTATCGTCGTCATCGGAGAGAAGAGCGTCGGCGGGCAGGCTACCCTCCTCAACGGCGCGGCGGAGGGCCTCGGCGCGCATCTCCCGTCGGCCTCCAGGCTGCTGAGTGACGAGGTCGTGCTCGTCATCGTCGGGCAGGCGGATGCTGTTGCCGCCGGCGCCGCCGAGGCCGAGGTTCTGGGTGGCGGCGCGGGTCGTGGTGTAAGCAATGGTGAGCATGGTGACGATGGCGCCTACGACGACGGAAGTGCGGCGGGTGGCGCGGCCGCGGAGCAGCGGGTTGCACTGCTTGTCGTCGGGCTCCATGGAGACTGCCGACATGGTGAGGTAGGTGCAGTAGACGGCGACCATGGCGGCCTGGGCGAGGCCGGCCTTGGGGTTGTGCTCCTGGATGGTGGGGTTGACGGAAACGACGGAGATGATGAGCCAGAAGAGAAGGTTGATGGTGATGACGGCCTGGTTCATGGAGCAGCCCGACCCAGCAAAGAAGATGTACTGCACAATCGTCATGGCGAGCGAGGCCGCGTACATGCTGAGCGTGGAGCCGATCAGGACGGTGCGCCACAACCGCGAGTCCGTCTCTTCAATCTGTGCGAGGCAGTACTCAGCCCAGCCATGCGCCAGGTCCACAAGGAGAATCAGGCCGAGTAGCAGGAACAGCATGGCGCCAATGAGCGCAATGTAGTTGCCCCAGAACATGAAGAACTCGTCGGGAATGAGGAAGGACATGACGACAAAGGCGACCCATGCGATGACCTTTGGGCCCCAGTAACCGTTTTGGATGGCCGCGCGCGGCTCTTTGGAGGACGCGACACCGAAAAGCAGCCCAGCGAGGATGAGATGAAACACGCCGAGGGCAAAGTTGATGCGGTGCACGGCGAGCCAGCCGTAGCACTCGCCGTTGGGGCAGTTGATTTTGACGTAGTCGAGCATAAGGTGCTGCAGCTTTTCAATGGCCCATGGCGTGAGCATAATCCAGGCGACGATCGAGTTGACGAGAAGGATGAGGGCGTAGGCGATACGGGTTGCGACACTGCAGGTCCACGCGTTAACTAGTTCAACTTGGGCGGCGAAGTCGCAAAGCCGAAGGCTGGGAGAGAGACGAACCTGTTGCCACACTTGCCGCAGGCGCTGCAGACCATGGAGCATGTTGCCGCTCCGCAGCAGCTTGCGCCAAAGCCAATTATCTGTACAAACAGCCGGCCATGTCAGTCCACGAGCTCATGGTCAATCGTCGCCCGGCCGGGGGGGTCGTCTTTACCGTGGTGAGGCTAGGCACCGCCATGAGCGGGAGGGAGAGAAGCGCGCCCATGGTGAGGGGCAGGCGAGGTATTCTATGCTCCTGGAGGAATAGGTATCGAGTCGCAGAGGCGGGTCTGTAGTGAGCGCTGGGCAAGGGTTGCTGGCCGGCGCGTTGAGGGTTGTCGCTGGCCGCTCGAGTTATGGTCGGTGGTGGTGTTTGGAGAGGTGACGAACAGGAATGACGACGGATCAGGTGCCCGTGCCGCCGCCGTGAGCAGCAATTCTTTTACGTAAGCGACCTTCTCACCAGGCCAAGCCGCTGAAAACCCGCGCCCCAAACACCAGCGCGGGTGGGGGGTGTAAACGCCCTGGAATCTTGGCGAGTAGGGCGCTGTGACCCCCCGCGCCTACAGCGGGTGTCTACCCTCCGCGCCCACTATAGCGGCCTGTGTTACAGTGGTCTGATGGGCTAATTTTGGGGGCGGATGGACCACATCTCTCCCCCGGGCCGAAGACGGACACGGTCGTTCGCTATCTGTCTATCTATGTAGCATGAAGCACTGCCAATGTCCGGGACACTGACCCGAGGTCTTCCATTCCTTTGTCTTCTCGCACCAACGACCCGGTCATACCTGTTTCACCATCTTTACTGCCTCCTTTTAATTGTAGCTGTTGCGAAAAACAGCTTCCTCGCTCTCTTCTCGATGGGACTGTAAAGTTTGCGCCTATTCCTGTCATCGGTCTCAACCGGCGCTAGTCGCCATACATCTCCCCCTACGGGCGGAATACCTAGCCTTGTCCATCATGCATTCAGACGACGGCATGCATCGCAAACGAATCATTGCCAGCGTTGCGGCCACGGTCATTTCGCTGGCCTGTGGCACAAATGTACGCTCACCCTGTTGCCTCTCCGAAAAAGCCCTTGAAATCTCTCCCCTCCCCGTCCCTTCTCTATCGCATTCAGGGTCTGGGTGACGCAAGTTGAAACACACTCAATCGCTAACCCCCATATCTCTCACCAAAACAGTATGTCTACTCAGCATGGGCGCCGCAGTTCGCTGAGCGGCTGAAGCTCACGGCGACGCAGAGCAACTTGGTCGGCCTGTTTGGCAATCTGGGCATGTATTCCTTGGGTCCCCTGGTGGGCATGTTTGTCGACCATCCCTCCGTCGGCTCCGGCCCGGCGGTCCTGCTCGGCGCTGTGCTGCTCGGCGTCGGCTACTTTCCGCTGCATCGCGCCTACGACAGCGCCTCGGGCTCCGTGCCCGTGCTGTGCTTCTTCTCGTACCTCACCGGCATGGGCAGCTGCCTGGGCTTCTTCGCCGCCGTCAAGGTGTCGGCGCTCAACTGGCCGCACCACCGCGGCACGGCGACGGCCTTTCCCCTGGCGGCATTTGGCCTGAGCGCCTTCTTCTTCTCCTTTCTCGGATCCATCCTCTTCCCGGGCGACCCCAGCTCGTTCCTCGAGCTGCTGGCCTGGGGCACCGTCGCGCTGACCTTTGGCGGCTTCTTCTTCCTCAGGGCCTATCCGCACTCGTCCTCGTCGTCGTCGTCGTACCAGGCCGTGCCGGGCGCGGAGCCGTCGTCGGCAAGTATGCGCGGCCAGCGCTTGCGGCGCACGTCGTCGGGGCGCCGGCAGCAGCAGCGCGGCATGTTTGATGATGAACCCGGTACGTCCAACCACTTTACTACCGCTGCTGCCCAAGCCCCGGCCGAGCAACCCGGTCCCGCAACCGCCCCTGCCTCACCGGCGCCAGGCGCCGCAGATACCGACGATGCCATAGCAGACGAGACGTCGTCCCTGATGTCTGGGTCCTCGGCTGTGAACAATGAAGCGGACACAAATGTTGATAGAGATCCTCATCATCATCTAGATATTCGTGGCTTCCAGCTTTTGACTTGCTTGGACTTTTGGCAATTGTTTGCCATCATGACGATTCTCGCCGGTGCTGGACTCATGACCATCAAGTAAGTGCACACGCTACACATTTACAAGAACACGTCAAGACTAATTGAAAATTAGCAACATTGGGAACGATGCCAACGTGTTATGGAAACACTACGACAGCTCAAAGGGCGAAGAATTTCTCGTTCATCGCCAACAGATGCACGTCTCGATTCTGTCCATCGGTAGCTTCGTCGGACGTCTTCTTAGCGGTACGTGCAACGCCAACTTCCACGACACATAGGTATCTCCAAACTAACTGATCAATCCTCAGGCATCGGTTCCGATTTCCTTGTCAAGAAGCTCGGGGCCAGTCGCGTCTGGTGTCTAGTCATGTCCGGTCTCATATTCACCATCGCCCAAGTCTGCGGCCTGACCATCTCCACGCCCATCTACCTCTTCCTCCTGTCGAGCCTGTCGGGCATCGCCTACGGCCTGCTCTTTGGCGTCTTCCCGTCCATCGTGGCCGAGACGTTTGGCATCCACGGTCTCAGCCAGAACTGGGGCTTCATGACGCTCGCGCCCGTCTTCTCCTCCAACATCTTCAACCTCATCTACGGCTCCGTCCTGGACCATCACAGCGTATTTGACCCCAGCGGTGAGCGCTCGTGCCACGAGGGCCTCGAGTGCTATCGCTCCGCGTACGGCATCACCTTTGCATCGTGCCTGGTCGGCGTGGTCATTACCATCTGGGTCATCCGCCACCAGTACGTGGTAAAGGTTCGGGCCATAGGAAAAGCCAACCTGGAGGACTAAGCTGGCGCTCTTTGTGTGACACACTTTGAACCATGCACCGTTTGATTCAGCTTTTCGTTGTATATAGGCAAGAATTGATAGACTTCAGGAACATGGCATTGGCAATTATACGCTCGACAGGCTGGACATTAATCGGTTCATAGCAGCGGGCTCTTCAAATATGTCAATATGCTCATTCATTTAGGTTCTTCAGTTTCGAATCGGTAGAGAAAGCCATCTGAGATCATGAAAATAGCAAATCAATCAGCGGTGTGGTATTTGTACATGAGTGTTCAGTGTTTACTGTATCCCTTGGGGCATATCCAGTCTACATTAATCTTGCTCCTCGGCGACCAACTCATCAACATCCTCGTATTCGTCACTCTGCGTGCTGCTGCTCTTCTTCTTCTGCGCCTTGCGCTTACCGGCCTTGCGCATGCCGCCATTGCCTAGCGGAAGCTGGCCGCCGCGGTTGCCAAAAAAGTCGTCGGTTCTGATACCGCGGAACTGCGAGCCGTCAACATTGTGCATGGGACAGCCACTAGCGCGGTTCTCGCGCATAAACTCGCGAACTGGGGCCATGGCGGCATCGCGGCAGGCTTCCTTAATATCGCTTCCGGACATGCCGGCTGTGAGCTTGGCGAGCTGGTCAAGGTCAAAGTGCTCCGGATCGGTCTTGGTGTCTTGGAGGATAAGCTGAAGGATACGGCGACGCTGCTCCTGGCCGGGGAGCGGGATGGGGAACTTCTTGGGCATTCTTCGCAGAATCGCTTCGTCGATATCGTGGATGCGGTTTGTGGCGCCGAGAACAACAATCTGAGCGGGCATGCCGGAAGAGTTGGCGGATGTCAGTCCATCCCACAGCGTCATGAATCTGACGAGCCGTTAGTATTTGTAATGATGCATCATTCGTTCTTTCAGGAAAAAAAAAACCTACTCGGCCTTGACCATGCCACTAGCCTCGTGCTCGCCACTGCGGCGAGTGCCCAGAACGGCATCAATCTCGTCAATGAAGATGATGGCTGGCTGCATCTTGCGCGCCAGCGAAAAGACAGCCTTGACAATCTTGTTGGAGTCGCCGTACCATTTTTCCGTCATGGTAGAGATGTGCAGATTGATGAAGGAAGCGCCGCTCTCGTGAGCAAGCGCCTTGGCGAGCATGGTCTTTCCGCAGCCTGGGGGGCCAAAGAGAAGAACGCCAGAGGGAGCTGACAGGAGCGGTGCGGCGTGCGAGTATAGGTGTGGCATGGTAAGGGGATAAATGACGGATTCCTTGAGTTCCTCGATGATCGTGTCTAGACCTCCGATGGCTATTGCAAGCGTTAGCACCACTTTACATGCTGGCGATTCTGAAAGCTTCCCACTCACCATCAAACCCAACGTGGATGTCTTCGGGAGCAATCATCTCCAGCGCAATAAGATTTTCATATTCATTAAGCACGAGTTCTTCCACGCGGGCGCCGTTTTGAGAGTCATCGCTACCTTCGCCAACACCGGCCTCGTTTTGACGCCGTCGATTTATGCGCTCGAGGTGAGCCTTGGCTTTTTGTCTGGCTTGATCGTGCTTCTCTTTGTCTGGGTCGGCGAGATTGCTGAGGATCGGGTTCAGGAAATTGCGCGCAATATACAGACCAGCTGTCATCTATTGAAGCGTTTTGCATCAGACTCTTTCCTTACGGAAGCAGTGTCGTCGAATCTCGGGGGGGGGCGCATACCATGCCAGCAAAGAGGACTAGGTCCATGGCGACATCGCCGAGTTTGCGACGTTCGCCCATACCGACGACCCAGCGTAGCCAAGACGCTGACTGATCGGGCATGAGAGGTCAGTATGGCAGAGAAGCAGAAAAGGCGGCTTGACCTTTTCAAAGCTTCACCCGTGGTTGATTCACCGGGCGATGAGATGTTTGCGCAGAGAAAGTAATAGTGGATGGCGACACTAGTTGATGTAGGCGTCGTGGCAGGAGATTTGTACCTACATGTTCCGTGCATCCAAGTGGGCTTTCACATGAAGAGGTGGCAAGAAGATGCCCGACACCAAGACCGGCTAATAGGATTTAATATTTATGCTGAAAATCACTACAATGCATGAGATTATCCAGATTACCAAGATTGCGGTTTAGCAGGGCCCGAGTTTTGAAATAATGTAGACCAATATTGGCCCCCCAGCTCCTGATCTTGGGCATCTGCAGCGCCACGGATGCACATCACTGGTACTTTAGTGCTACATTGCCAGCCTCGGCATGCACGTTCACCTAGCTGGCAGGCATGTACCAGGCGGCCGCAGGCGATGCTGGCTGCTGACTAAGACTCAAGCCGCCACACTAGACCCACCCAGCATTTTGTTTACATCGAACCGAAACAGGAAATCTAGATAACGTATAGAACCATATTGTTGTGTCGCAGTCGCATTCTATTCCCTGCTCTCATTGCTGGCCAGCGCGCTTGTACGCAGCAATCTCTACACAATATACATATTTGTGCGATATTTTCATTTTATTCATCTCGGCAGAAGTACGCGACAGCGCAATGGCGACCCGGATACGCAATGCGGGGCGCTTCGCGAACTGGGCAGGATCTGATTCGGATTCGGACCTGGGAGGCGTTGAGAGCCACCCTCGCAAGAGGCAAAGCTCGGTCGCGAGAGGCTCGGGACCCAATCGAATCACAAAGCCGGCAACAAAAGTGGCAGGATCGATAGACAGAAAAGCCCCGCGCCGACTATCACCTGGCCGACGGGCGCTCACAGACAAGAGCAACCTGAATGCGATCTGGCCGTCGCAAAAGAGCAGGGACGCGAAGCCGATTCGCCCGGTCCCCGATGAAGACTTCGATGACGATAGCATGCTGTTGTCGCACCATTCACAGGAAGGCCGCAAGAAGCAGCGACTCGAAGACTCGCGACCTGTTAAGCAAAGTGTCGCGACAACGAAGCGCTTCGCATCTTCCTCACCTCGGCATGCAGCTCATCGCCGCCCAGTGGAAGCTGCGGCAGAGTTATTGGAAGATGGCGACATGGACATGGTGAACGTGGTCGAGCAAAAAGAGGAAGAGGAGGACATGGTGGTACACATACGCCGGGAAGCGGCCGCGCCGGCCGCGCCGGCCTCGCCTCATACACGTCCGCCAAGCCGATCACAGGGCTCGCAAGGAGAGAACAGCTTATTGGAACGCCGTTTACGCGAAATGACCAGAAAATATGAAAACCTCGAGGGCCGGTATACTGAACTTCGAGAGGTTGGTGTCGAGAGTGCAGAACGAAACTACGAGAAGCTACGCAAGCAGGCTGATGAAAATGCCGCAAGTAAGTTTATGGCAGCCACGCAGTATTATCAGGTAGAACATGGACTAACAAAGCGTCAGCTGCAAACAAATTGATCGCAAAGCTCAAAGAAGAGCTAGCCGCTCAACGGCAGATGTCGGGCGATGCCGATTCGTTGCGTCTGCAGCTGCGAGATAGCCAAAGCAACGCGCAGGACCTGGCCAGCAAAGTCAAGCAGCTGACAAGCTCACTTGCCGAGGCTGACCGTCAAAACAAGGCCCTCAATGCCAAGCTTGCCGCTAGCCGAGCTGCTCCTGGGAATGGCGTCCCCGGCAGTGCTATCAAGGGTAACGCGGCAAAATCCTGGACGGGTCAATCGGAAATGGTTCATGCTGCTCACGCAAAGGAGGACCTGTATGCGGATCTGACGGGTCTCATCATCCAAGGGATGAAGCAGGATGGCACCGAGGATGTTTTCGACTGCATCCAGACCGGCCGCAACGGCAGTTAGTACTCTACTCTCAGGATGTTGCCAGACGTGAATGCTAACGTGGTTCAGCTCTCCACTTCAAGCTTGGTATTGCTGGTAGCAGCTCTACCATCCGCTATGAAGACTCGTCCGTCAAATACAACCCGCAACTGCAGTCTGATCGCGACGCCGACTTGATTGCCCGCCTGCCGAATTATCTCCGCGAGGAGATTGAGTTTAGGAGACCGCAGGTGGCCAACTTTTACAGCAAGGTGGTCAAGGCATTGAGGGAGAGGCCGGTGGAGGCGGACGAGTAGGAAAGGGCACACAGCGGCGTTGGTTTGGATTGATACCCCGTGGCATTTGGTTTAGGTTGTTTTATTTCGAGCATTGGGATAGGAAGCTCTGTGCTTTTCATGATTACAAAGACGCAATTGGATATGAATGGCCGTCGGTCTGACAGGCTGCAATTCTCTGAGGCACGTTGGATCATTGGCGTGTGGCTCGCAACTTCTGGTCTAGTCTTTTTATCGCGCTCCTTCTTCGCCGTGACCTGTTGCTAGTTGGGTGATGGTGTCATGCCGAGTTTCGTCGCCAACCTACCCTAGACCCAGGCGAGGATGGATGCCGTGAAATCGCTCACGACTGGTTGCCGAAAAGCAATCTATCGCGGTATTTCTCTAGTTACTGTGTACATTGTGGTCTAATTCGGTACAAAGCATTTCAGATAATGATCGTGCGTTGTCTATAGCAATTCTGCACCGACCATTGGCCCGAACAACGCCACTCAAGTAATTTTTCGACTTGCACACTTGACAAAGTAAAGTTCGGAGCACAAATGAACAGCAGTAATGAATTCGAACTATACCACATCAACTAGATACTTATAGGAAGTAACGTCTAATTCAAGTTTACCGTTTCGTCCGAGAGTGTCACCACAGCAAGTATTGCATCTTGTACCGGGGCAACTGTCGTGTTCCTCGGCCAATACATGGCATACTTTACTCGCCCCTAAAATAAAAACACGTTTCCTCAATGCTATATTTCCGAAGAACAGATGATCAGAGATAGAAGTGATGGACCAAAGGCGGCAGAAGACGCGACAACGTGGCGAAGCAGGAAAGTACTCATTGGTGTCTATTTTGGGTAGATTTTCGTTGCCAGCTTTTGCAGTCGGCTAGGGCCTTACTTGGGTCCACGCAGTCAAAGATACTGCGCCTCCCACCCAATTGGTTTAATATCCGGCACTTGCTTCAATTGCGATTGTCGCGGCTTAACTAGCATCTCCAGTACAGAATTCATCTTGGGACCTCGTCTGCTGTGGGCCCCTTGAAAAATGACGCCCCCTAGGAGCCAGTCAACAGCGCTGGATTCGTTGCCAGCGCACAGTCCATGGCCGGCCCGCCGCCGTTGGCCGCTGTGGCCCGCCACTTGACGACGCGCCACGCTCCTTTCCATTGAAGCACAGCACATCCATCAGGCCACCAAGCTGCCACTTTTGCTTGCTTGCTGGACGGAAACGCATCGCAACTCTGCACTGCCGAGCATCCCCATCTTGCCATGGTGCTGGTGTAGCTTCATCTCTATTCTGTTGTCATTTTTTTCTGGACTTTCTTTTTCCAACTGTCGTTCCTTTGCAGCGCCCTCGCGCCAAGCTACCAGAAGCCAGCCCTCGAGTTTATCAAGGTGCTTTCTCCCAGTCCAGCGAATAATTCTTTGGCGAGCCGCCACGACAACGAATTCCGACACACACACACACATTCACTCGTTTATCTCGGTCGCTTAGAACAACATTGTCGCAAGAATGGCGGCCTTCTCTCGCTTCGGTTTCCTGGCCGTGGCCGTCATCTTCCATCTGGCCTACATCTATTCCATCTTCGACATTTACTTTGTCAGCCCAATCGTTACTGGCATGCGCCTCCACGGCGTCGAGCGCGCTCCCTCCGTGAAGGCTCCCGCCGATAGATTGGTGCTTTTTGTTGGTATGGCGACCCTCTGCCCTATGTGCGACTCAATTGAAAAGCTAATCTCCATCTTGTTGTATAGGTGACGGTCTGCGCGCAGACAAGGCCTTCCAGTCCTTCCCCGAGCCCTATCCTGAGACCGAAGCCGACCTTGTTCCTCGACCACTCGCTCCCTTTATCCGCTCCAAGGTCCTAAATGAGGGCACCTTTGGCGTCTCACATACCCGCGTGCCCACCGAGTCTCGTCCTGGCCACGTCGCATTGATCGCCGGCTTGTACGAGGACGTCTCGGCTGTCGCAACTGGCTGGAAGATGAATCCCGTCCACTTTGACAGTGTATTCAACCGCAGTCGTCATACCTGGAGCTGGGGAAGCCCCGACATTGTCCCTATGTTCGAGACCGGCGCCGTTCCCGGCCGTGTGGACGCCTTTGCCTACGAAGCCGAGCTCGAAGACTTCTCCAAGGACGCCACCATCTTGGATTACTGGGTGTTTGACCACGTTCGGGATTTCTTCGCCGAGGCAGCGACAAACAAAGAGCTGGACACGGCCTTGCGACAAGATAAGATTGTTTTTTTCCTCCATCTCCTTGGTATTGACACCACCGGACATTCGTACCGCCCGTATTCCAAGGAATACCTTCACAACATCCAGATTGTCGACCAAGGCGTCAAGGAAATGACAGAGCTAATTGATAAATTCTACGGGGACGACAGGACTGCCTACATCTTCACCGCTGACCATGGCATGAGTGATTGGGGTAGCCACGGAGATGGCCACCCCGACAACACTCGCACACCCCTGGTGGCTTGGGGCTCTGGCGTTGCTCGGCCTGAGAAGCACACCAACACTGGTGCGCCTGGACACGATGAGTTTTCCGCAGACTGGGGTTTCGATCAGATCCGCCGCCACGATGTTGCACAAGCGGACATTGCAGCACTCATGGCTCATCTGACTGGCCTAGACTTCCCTGCCAACTCCGTCGGTGAGCTCCCGCTCTCTTACCTTGCCGCCACAAACAAGGAAAAGGCCGAAGCGTCACTTGTCAATGCGCAAGGTATTTTGGAAATGTATCGTGTCAAGGAAACCAAGAAGATGGCAACCGAGCTTCGGTTCCGCCCCTACAGCCCCTTTAGCGAGGAGAATGCCAGCCCTGACCAGCGCGTTGATGCGATCCAGGCTCTCATTGAGAGCCAAAAGTACGAAGAGGCCATCGAGGAGACGGATGCTTTGATCAAAGTGACACTTCAGGGCCTGCGTTATCTTCAGACCTACGATTGGCTGTTCCTTCGCGCACTCATCACCATCGGCTACCTGGGCTGGATGGCCTACGCCATTACTACCGTGATCGATCTGTTTGTCGTGGGCCAAAAGTGTAAGCCCCAGCGCTCTGCCATTGGTCTTGTCTTTTTCTCATCGGTGCTGGTCACCTTGTACGCCTCGTTCATCATCTCCCAGTCCTCCGCGACATACTACCTCTACGCCATCTTCCCCGTCGTCTTCTGGGAAGAAGTTTTTGCCTACCGCCAGAGCCTCGCCGAGGGACGCAAGATTCTCTTTTCTCACATCAAGTCTGCGAGCGCTATGCTTGGCTTTGGCTTTTATGTCATCGTCTATGTCGGTGTCATCGAGAGCCTCGCGCTCGGTTACATTCACCGTGAAGTTTTTACTGGTCTCTTTGTACTCGGCGCCCTTTGGCCCTTGCTGTACGGCATCTCCTTCCTCCGAAACAACGCGACCCTCTGCGCCACCTGGATTCTTTCGTGCCTCGTCATGAGTACCTTTACGCTGCTTCCTGCCAACAAGACGGACAACATTCCCCTGATCCTGGCTGGTGGCGTCTCCATGGTTCTCATTGGCGTCTTGTATCTGTCATTTGAAGACACGGTCTTGTCTGATTTCAGCAAACCTGCTGCCGGCAGCAAGAGCTTGAGCAACCCCCTCAGCCGCACCCTAATGGGGGTGCAGATTGGCCTGACCATCTTGGCCATGATTGTGACTCGCTCAAGCGCACTCTCGCTTGCGGCAAAGACGGGTCTCCCGTTCGGCAATCAGGTAGTCGGCTGGACAGTCTTGATCTTATCACTGCTGATGCCCTTTGTGCACCGATTGCAGCCCAACAGCAACTACATGCATCGCCTGATGCTGATTTTCCTGACCTGCTCACCCACCTTTGTCATTTTGACCATTTCATACGAGGGCCTGTTTTACGTAGCCTTCTGCATCACCCTGGTCGCCTGGGTCCGTCTCGAGTACTCTGTCGAGGTCTCTCGGCGAGCTTCGCCCAGCGCCGAGGACGCGGCCAAGATTGAGCGGGACGGCATGCGATTCCGAGCGCTGCGACTCTCCGATGCCCGCATCGCACTCTTCTTCCTCGCCCTGCTCCAGTCTGCCTTTTTTAGCACTGGCAACATTGCCTCCATCTCATCCTTTAGCATGGACAGCGTCAACCGCCTGCTGCCCGTATTTGATCCCTTTTCGCAGGGTGCTCTGCTCATCTTCAAGATCATGGTGCCCTTTGCACTCATCTCGGCCAACCTGGGCGTGCTCAACATTCGTCTTGGCGTTGCGCCCTCGGCGCTCTTCATGATTGTCATGGCCATTAGCGATATCCTTACACTCTACTTCTTCTGGGTCGTCAAGGACGAAGGCTCCTGGCTCGAGATTGGCTCAACCATTAGCCACTTTGCCATTGCCAGCTTGCTGTGCGTCTTTGTCGCCGCCCTTGAAGCTGTGAGCGCGCTGTTTGTTTCGGGTGTCCAGGTCGGCGACCATGTCGAGGGACCGTCCCAAGTACCTGAGACGCTAGCCAAGACGGCAGTCTCCAACGGACACGTCTCTGCCGAGAAGGGCAACAAAAAGAAGAACTAATAATAGTAAATATGGTATAATGATGTATTTTGGGATTAATTGGGATCAGGAGGCATGTGGCAGAACTGGATGCTTTCCATTGTAACCAAGACTTACAACACGGTAGCAAATACACTATTGCATAAATAACAAGGCTATATTTGTCACATGAGACCGGGAAGCCGCTAATAGGTTCCGCGATATGAATGACATGACTCGAGAGATTTATTACTGATCGCCTGTCTTGGGTATAACGCTACGCATAGTATTAGTTCCAAGGGACTGGGAAAGGGCTGACCGTGCCACCGTAACCCGAAACAACCAGTTTAAATGCAAGCGAAGGTCCATGTGTTGTCTTCCATCCGTTCTAGCGGGCCAGATATAAAAAGCAAAAATAGAAAAAAAAAGGAACCAAGGCCAGGTCAATGCAGAGATGCTGGTAGCACATCCCGTTGATCATAGCAACGGCTTCGTTTCATGTGTCGGCAAACCAAATGACAACACGACAAGACGACGGGTAGCATCGCGGGATACCTCCCCTCTGCCTCACACGGCGGCGGGAAAGGGGTGTGGTGTGTCTGTGTGTAAATTTCGCAGGTCTCGGGCTAAAGAGACGTCAGAATGATTCCGGCACGGCCAAAAAAAAAGGGTGATGTGAATAGGGGACTTTCTGGAATGTATCTAGATGAACTAGTCTGGACTTGGGCGATCAACTTTTGGAAAAAGAAAAAAAAAACGTCTGACACGAGGTGGCTGCGCGCCGCAAAGTTGAGCAGAGGAAAGAAGAACGGTTCCTGTTTCTTCTACTCGGTAGCCAAGCACGTAGTAGGGTTGACTCTCCGAACCCATAAATTTTGCTGGTGATGGGTGGACGGGCTGTCGATCACCGCCGCTCCCCCTGCTGCAATAGGAGCAACGCCGCATCGCCGCTCTAAGGAACCATCCAAGATGGAGCGATGGAGAGATGCGTGAGACAGCGGAAGAGCCTTCCCGCTGCTGGATAATAAAGAAATAGAAGCCCGTGGGTGCATGCCGGGGATCAGGCTCGGATGCAAGCACGGAGATCACATCAAGGTCGTCGCTCAGTGACTGTCTCTTTCGTCGGGGATCTTTTGTGCTTGACAGCTTATTAGGTAGTTGTAAGAAGAAGCCCACCCATAACGACGTCACATAGACTCATTACATCCAGTCCGGCGCAGAGGAAAAAAAACATGCATGCTGGAAAAAAACGACTGTCGCGCATAGATTAAACCGGGCGCCGTGATGGCGACGAAAAGGCCGCTCAGAAAACGCCGAGAAGCATGTGAAGCTGCACTTGGTGCCTGACTTCCACACCACCTTCTTTTCGTCTGCCAGGGCAAGGACACATGCTCCCCCAATGGGCGCGCAGACGAGACAGTAGAGAACACCGGCTCTCTGTAGGTAGTGCTGTCTTGGAAAGGGCAAAGCAAAGGCCGACGTCGCAGATGCTGCCCTGGTTAGATCGTTTGGTGCGGCTGACTGGCGCTGGGCTGTCCCGCTGGCTCTATCGACCTTCGAGAACGAGCCCTTTTATTTTGCGACATTCTCCGCTCCGCTTGCGCGCGCAGTGTTTTTTTTCTGACTGGAAGCTATGACGGGCCAGATCACGCGCATTCCATGCTCAATATATGTCAGGCACAGAGCTGGGGCCCTCCTCTCAATGGGTAAGGTTAGCGAGGACGCGCTGACCAAGCGTGGGCACCACCACCATACTTTTTTTTTCTGCTGATGTTTGATAGCATTGCCCAGCGGCACCCGAGCCCCAGCCAGCCCAGTTCACCAGTCTCCGCCCCTCCCCTGCCACGCCTGCGTGGGAAAGAGTTGGAGAAATGCAGCTCTCCACCAGCAGTGTGGATATTGAACTGCTCAGCCGAGAACGAGCTCTGCGTTGCGGCGAGCCGCAGGCGACGACGGCATCAAGTTGACGGGCCGACAAGAAGAACTAGGCCTGAGTTCTTGCAGATTTGCGAGGCCTGAGCCCGAACTTTATCTGAATCTAGCCCGTGCTATCAGTGCTGACGGCGCTGGTGTTCTCTAGGCTGGGCCTGAGGCATGGCGACGAGCAAAGATGCCATTGATACCAGGCCACACCTTGATGAGCCTCACTACCAGTAGTTCACATGCCAGGAGATTCGGTGCCATAATCTCGCCAACGGCCCCATCTCACTAGAGCTAGAGTCTGGGGTGGCCGCCCTTGTTCCTAGTTTGGCGCAAGTGTGTGGTGGTGGCGTGAAATAGGCTTGGCCCGGTCGTTGACAAGCTGCTGCATTCGTCACTAACATCGTCGCTGGGGTTAGTTTAGCTGCAGAGGGTTGTGTGTGCTGTCGGCTCCAAGCCCGCCCAAAAGCAGACGGGCAAGGGGTTGACAGAGGAAGAAGCTGCAGGCTGCCAGGATTGCCATCATGGCACACGAATTGTTCCAAATAAAGACGCGGAAATGGGAAAGGTACCAACATCGTGCAGGGAAAGAGCGATTTTCGGTCGTGAGCAGCCCACGCAACGTCAGACTGTAGAGGCTCTGTAATTTTCACGCCGTTGAGATGCTTGGCACTTTTTTTCCTCGCTCGTGTGTCGTGCCCCTAACTGCGTCGATAGAGGAGCCTGTGGCGCCTTTCGCGTAATGCACAGGTCTGCTCCCCCGGATTTTGCTCGAGGCGAGTCGCAGGTCGTGGCACACACCACCCTCAGATCCCCCATCCCGTTTTCTCCAACCCAGCCGTCGATGGCGCTGCCCTTCTCCGCAGTCCAAGACAGGCAAAAGCTGGGGGTGTCGGGTGACTTCGGCCGGCATGGTCATTCTGCTCCTGTCCTGCCCGGTCATTGTTCGTCGCTTTCGCAAGCCTGTTTGTAGCCATTTTACGTCGAATGGCGAGGTTCGTTGGTGTTTCGAATGCTGCCGTCGAAGTAGTATATGTAGGACTCGGCCCCGTTTGTCTTGGACCGGTTGATGGACTCCTTTCTTCCGCCCTCTTTGTTTTCTGGTTTTCTTGTTTTTACTGTTTCATTTCGGAATTAGCATCTGCTTCTCCCCGGAGCCTGTCGTTCCTTTCTTCGACGACCAACCCACTGTCCTGCGTGGCCTCTCTGCTGTGTTGCTGGCGGGCGATTCACGGTGCTCGGATTATTAACACCGTCGTCCTGTCGGGCTTAGGGGAGCAAATCTGGCCTGCAGACTGGAACCTGGTGCCGCTTTTACTTCGCGTCATTAGTGCGCAAACGCCGTGGCTGCCGAAACTAGGTAGCTGGCTGCCAGCTGGTCCCAGCTTCCTTGCTGCCAGGTCTCTCTGACGGTCCATGGTCGATTTCATGCGCATCGAGGACAAACGCAGACTGAAACCGCCATCCAGCATCATCAAACTCGCCATCGAACCTCATCTTAACCAGATCTCCCAGGTGCCGCCCCGGTATCCTCGCCGTCATCGAACGATTTATTACTCTACCCCGGTGCCGCACGCAAATTGGCTACGACACCCACCCCACGATTGCGGAACCTCGTCAAAGAGCCCAGTATCCACCCCGTCAGGTCAACAAGCTGGACGCCGCCGTCGTTGAAAGATCCGGCAGTGGCCACGTCCGAAGCTTGACCTCGTTCTTCTAAACATCGCCGGGTTTCCGCCGCGACTTACTTGCCACTTGATTTATTCTCGCCCTCCCCTGCACCTCAGATTTATCCCGCGACAGTAGCCACGACACTCGCTGCTCCGGACTGGCGCATTTTCCCCCAGGTCCTCGGACCAGCTGCACTCTCATTGGTGTGCGCCTCCGCCACATATTGCGACCAGCTGCCTCGCCGTCTGGCAGCCCTTCACGCCTCTTGGACCTTGCCCCCCGCAGACGCTAGAGCGCCGCGCACTGGCCAGTGGCTTGAGCTGCCTTTGCTCCGCACGCCTCTCTGCTGCAGTCGTCGCGCATTCGCCCCCCGGCGCATCCCCCCGCCGCCCTCGAATCTGTCAGCTCTGTTCGCCCTCCTAAGATTTCTGCCTGTGTGCGCACTCCTTTTCTCGAACAGTCCTGATCAAATACACCCTTTGTAAATTTGATTTTTGAGATATAACTATCGTCGCCCGCTCCCGACCGCAGTCATGGACGTTGACATGTCGGGCGACGGTGCCCAGAATGGTCAGTCGCCAACAAAATCGTCACCTGGTGGCAGCGCTGCTGCCAACGCGGCTGCCGTCGCGGCTGCCAACGCTGCTGCAGTTAGCTTCAGAAGGTAAGAAGCGTTGAATTCAAACATCGTCGGAGCATCCTGCTGATCAGCCCTACCCAATATAGACAACGTGCATCCCGTGCATGTGAGGTATGTGCCTGGAGCTCCAACGTTCCCCCATCTCCGCCGGCCGAGCCCTACAACTCCTCGTGCCGAGGCATCTCTTGGGCCCGCGCCGTCGCCGCGCCTTATCACGCTACACCACTCTCTCATATGCTTGACTGCTGACTTTTTCTCCTGTTATCCTGCCAGTAGACCTGCCATGCAAGAAAAGTATGTCGATTCCCCTGCCCCAATTGTCACAAGCTGCCCCATACTAATCCTGCCCTCAGGTTCGTTGCGATGCCGCCAGTCTCGGCGTGCCCTGCACCAACTGCGTCGCATTTCAAATCGAATGCCGTATCCCCACGCCGAAGCGAAAGAAGGCGCAGAGTAACGCCGGCCAAACTGGTAAAGATTCAGACAGGTGGGTTTCCATCCGCACCATCAGTTTCCCTGCTACCTGATCTGACCAAACATCCTCCAGTGACCGAGGCGACGGAGATGAACGATCACAGACCGGAACATCCATCAGCTCTGCCACATACCCACAGCCGCCGACAGTATCGCACTCGATAGAAGGCACCCCGTTGAACCTCCTGACGGAGGCACAGTCACGCAAACAGGACATTGACACTGGCACTTACCTGAACATGGTCATGAAGCCCAAATTCACCCGTGCACCCATCACCGAGGCTGGCCGCGTTGCATACTTGGGCGAGTCTTCTAATCTTACACTCCTCGTCCATGATCGACAAGGCTCCGCCGATGTTGTGCACTACCCCCTTCCCGAAAATGTTCGAGGCTCCCGTGCCAGACTGACCGAACTCGACAATGTCGAGATTGACATCTTGCACCAGAGGGGAGCTTTTCTGCTCCCCCCTCGATCCCTGTGCGACGAACTCATTGATGCGTACTTCAAATGGGTACATCCTATTGTCCCTGTCGTCAATAGGGCTCGTTTCATGAAGCAGTATCGCGACCCAAAGAACCCGCCCTCGCTGCTGTTGCTCCAAGCTGTTTTGCTTGCGGGTACTCGCGTCTGCAGCAACCAGCAGCTGATGGATGCCAACGGCTCGACTACCCCGGCTGCCCTGACTTTCTACAAGCGCGCCAAAGCTCTGTATGATGCCAACTACGAAGACGACCGCGTTACGATTGTACAGTCTGTTCTGCTCATGGGATGGTACTGGGAAGGGCCCGAAGACGTCACGAAGAATGTCTTCTACTGGAGTCGCGTTGCCACCATTGTTGCCCAAGGATCTGGTATGCATCGCTCGGTCGAGCAGTCCCAGCTGAGTAAGTCCGACAAGCGCTTGTGGAAACGAATTTGGTGGACGCTGTTCACTCGTGACCGCTCTGTCGCAGTCGCTTTAGGTCGGCCTGTTGGAATCAATCTGGACGATTCGGATGTCGAGATGCTGACCGAGGACGACTTCATCGAGGATGAGTCTGGCAGTAATCCCGAGTTTGCGCCTGATCAAATTCACGTGCAATTCTTCCTTCAATACGTCAAGCTGTGTGAAATCATGGGTTTGGTGCTATCGCAGCAGTACTCTGTTGCATCCAAAGGCCGACAGCGAAATGCCATTGATCTTACTCACAGCGACATGGCTTTGGCAGACTGGCTACAGAATTGTCCCAAGATTGTGTACTGGGAAATGCCACGACACCACTTCTGGTCTGCTCTGCTGCATTCTAACTACTACACAACTCTTTGCCTCCTGCACAGAGCGCATATGCCTCCGAATGGCGGACCGAGAACCCTGGATGACTCGCCGTATCCATCAAGAAACATTGCATTCCAGGCTGCAGCGATGATCACTTCAATCGTTGAGAATCTTGCAGCTCATGACCAGCTTCGATATTGTCCGGCCTTCATTGTCTACAGTCTCTTCTCTGCACTGATCATGCACGTCTATCAGATGCGATCACCTGTCCCATCTATCCAACAGGTAACCCACGATAGACTACGAAGCTGTATGCAAGCGATGAAAGAAGTCTCAAGAGTCTGGCTGGTGGGCAAAATGGTGTACACACTCTTTGAGTCTATTATCGGTAACAAGGTGCTTGAAGAGCGCCTGCAAAAAGCCGCTGGTAAACGCCACCGCAAAATGCAACAGAGCATGTCTCAGCTGGATGCGCATAGCAAGGCACAGCAACAACAGCAGCAGCAGCAGCAGCAGCAGCAGCAGCAGCAGCACCAGCAGCAGCAGCAGCAGCATCAGCAGCACCAGCAACAGCAGCATCAGCATCAGCAGCAACAACAGCCGCAGCAGCAGCAAGATCCAAGCAAGCGCAAGTTTGACGATATGGCCATGGACTTTACTGCGAATGCACCGACACCACAGGAGTCCTACGAAAGATCCCGCCCACAGACCCCGAGTGCTGTTAATAAGACGGAAGGAGTTCCTGGTGGCAATCAGGCGAGCTTATCACCTACACAGCGGCCAGCGAACGATACGTTTATGGGAGGTACCAGCTCGCGACCACAAACGCGACCGGCGACTCCGTTCAATCCATCCTTTTCTGTTCCGGCTACACCGCCTGACCTGTATTTGGTTACCAGAAACTCGCCAAACATCTCACAGTCACTTTGGGAAAACTTCCAGCCCGATCAACTGTTTCCAGACAGCACCGGGATTCCGAACATTTCGCCATCGCAAACTCATCAAAGCATTGATCCTAGCGGAATGGGACAAGTGCCAGCCGGGGTACCTCCGCCGCAGTTCCAGCACCGTGGCAGTGTTCAAGGTAACGGCAACGGCATCATGCCTGTTCCAGGCTTTGCCACACATGCCAACATGTGGCAGAACAACTTTGATGCTTCTGGACAGGATGGACAAGGGCAAAGCCCGGACAGTTGGAGTACTGGCTCAGCTGCAGGACAGCCAGTGCCAACCACGCTCAACGTTGAAGATTGGTGAGCATTTTGTCCTCGAACATGTCCATAAACAGAGCTAACAATGCAATAGGTTTCAATTCTTTGGCATTCAAGGGGATCCAAGTCAGTTGAACCTGGATGCGCTTGCCAACAACAATGTCCCACCGAATCTTGGCAACCAAGCCGGTAATAACGAGAGGATGCAATAGATGCTGGTCAAGGGCAACTGAAGATTGATTTTTTTTTGTTTGATGAAAATGTTATTGGGCTAGCTTGCGTACTCCAGCGATACGTGTCAGGCTAGATGGCGTTTATTATGACCAGTGAATGCAAAGACGTAGTATCTTGGATGGAAAACAAAAGCAAATTGCCGGGGATCGCAGTTCATGAAGTAGAACAACGTTACTGGGTACTCGAGGTAGTGCTAGTTTGCTCTGTAGGTAGTCGGCACGCACAATGAAGAGGGTTGAGCTTCATACCTACACACTGTCGTAGAGTGAGGCGATGCGATATTTTATCCTATATATAATTATATGCTGAATTTCTTAAAAACTCTCTATCTAATTATTATAGAAAATCATTAATTAAATTTTTTGAGACAACCATCTCCAGGTACATGTGTAATCCACTACAAGGAAGCCAGCCGTGAAGCAACCTAGCAACTATAACAATCTGCCTTTGCATGCTTGTGAGATTGGGGTTGGTTTTCCTTATTACTGCGTACGTGAAAGTTACGACCGGGACAAGCTCTGCCAGCTGACCGAAGCGCCAAGGACGGCTGGTTCCCCTCTGGCGTAGCGGCCGAGGCCACTGGAACCGAGAGTGTGCTGGTGGAAATTGATTAGTTGGGCCTGCGTGGTATTGGTCTATTCATCGCGCGTAGGAGCACATTGTTAATTAGGTTTTGAGGAATCTTGAAAGACAAGCCGGCTAGTTTTTTTTTTTTTTTTTTTTTTAAAAGTTGGCGACGCCCTTGTATACCTGCCTGCACAAGGAAATCAATGTTGAAGCATTCTCAAAGTTGCCAGCCGACTTTATTTGGTACCAGTCTCCAGAATCGGCCTGGCAGTCTCTCGCAATATCGGGAGAGTCCAGGTCCTACTAAAAACCGTGGGCATTTTGGAAACTCGGCAGGATCTTGCATACGACGTATGATCTGTTCTTTCAAAGCATTCTAGAATTCTTCAGTATGATTTTGCCTCCTCTTTGTGACCTCTTCCTCTAGATTTATGGAGCAACCGAGGACGTATATAAGGTGTTGCCGCACAGGAATCAAGGACCTTATTGGTACCATGCATAACATGTTGCATTCGTAGCCACATTGGCGTTCTCATCCAGCAAAGTTCCATTGCTGGCACCACAGAGTCATGAGCTCTGGTGTCACTGGTCCTGTGTTTGCTAGCGTCTCACTGACTGACTGCGATTTTTCCGTGCTGAAAAACCTCCTCCTGTCGGTGGACTCATCGGCCATGCTCTGAAACGTATCCAGCAGCTTATACCCTGCTAGCACTGCGGAAGGCGGCGCTTTTCGCACAGCCTCAATCCAATCTTGCATGCTGACGAGTTTGAGCATCTTGCCCTTCTGCTTGTGAAACATCACAACGGCCGGTAGCACGTCTATCCACTCTGCAGATGTCGGGTTGACGAGGTTGAAGTAGTGCGCCTCACTGCTCTGTGGAGCTGTGAAGATGAAGTTGGCCACATCGATAATGACGCGGGCAGCCGTGTCTACAGGCAGCCAGGCGATGGAGCTTTGGCTGCCGAGACTGTTGGGGAGAACGCCGAGCCGCACGGACGTATCGATGAGAGCTGGGAACCACTCCTGGGGATTCCATTCGCCAGCCTGGGTTGTTGGGCCGGCAACTTGGCCAAGACGGACAATGGCGATTGGAAGGCTGGCGCGCTGCGCAGCGTTGTGCAGGATATGGCTACTAATGAGCTTGGATTCGCCGTAGCCTCTGCCAGTGAGCTCCAGATCTGCCAGGTGGGTTTCGGGAACAGGTATCTCATCTGCCCAATTGGCGACTGTGGCAATGGTAGAAATGAATATCATGGACGCGTTACGCACAGTGTTTGATGCCACATTCAGCAAATGTCGTACGCCTCGGATGTGGTTTTCGAATGACTGTATGGCGAGATTGAAATTAACGGGCCAAGCAGTATGAATGATACAGTCTGTCTCACGCGGCGACTGCAGGTCTGTAGGTGACAAGTCTAGATTTGGTCTCGAAACATCTGCGTGCAAAAAAGTGACCTTCTCAAAGACCGCAGAGAGAGCTCGGTTTGCTGAGGACTGTATCTGCTTACTGTGCCCACCGTCGAGTGAGCGATCAAGGCAGATGATCTTGTGTACGTCCGGTGAGTTGATGAGGGAGTGCAGCATGTACGATCCAAGACTTCCCGTCGATCCAGTGAGGAGTACTGTTTTGTTCCATGTTCGCGACGGTGGTCTGTTGTTCCTCAAACCGTCGAGTCCCATGCTGTACTTGTCTATCAGGCCCTGCATGAACGCGGTGTCAACATTCACGACTCTTTGGGGAGTGGTTCCGTGAACTTTGTTGAAAAGAAACACTGATAAGTTGGCAATTGTTTTTTGCTCATATATATCGCGTGGTTCCACGATTGCAAGGTTCTCCTGAGCACCAATTTCTTTCAGCCAGGCTGTAAGTTTTCCAGAGGTGTTGATGACTTGCAAGGAATCGATGCCGTTCAAAAGGAAATCATCATTGTCGCCGATCATAGTCCCGTCCAACATTGAGTGCAACATTGCGCTGACGCTATCCCGCAGGCTTTGTAGCGTTTCAGCGTCCAACTGCGCAGGCGCTATTTCGTTTTGTTTCCGATACAGCCCCTCGATCTCGTCGGCGTACAGTTCCATGGCAACTCGCCTCTGGAGGGAGCCTTTTGCCGTATATGGGAAAGGTTTTTCCTTGTTGGCAAGGATAATAAAGTTGCGCGCGACTCGGCCGTGACGTACAGTCGCATCGTTAGCTTGGTCGATCTGTGGCCAGACACGTTCGATGAGGGCTTCTTTCTGTTTCCCGTCGTCAGGCCAGCTGATCGGCTCCAAGATTATACCAGCCTGGAACTGGCCGTCACCGACGACGAGAGCGTTATTGACTTCGGGATGCTGGCAAGCTATGGCCTCCATAGTGACGGGATTCAGCTTCTCGCCTGTGCTTAGGACCATGATGTTGTCAATGCGGCCTTCATGTTTCCACTGGTTTGGTAGCGTTGGATGTGCCCGGTAGATATCTCCGGTCTTGTACTCTACCTTTTCTGGAAAAGTGAAAAACGTAGCTTGGATTGCGTCTGGATTATGCTTTCGCACAATCTTTTGCTCATAAATGGTGTCTTGCAGAGCCGTGTACTCTGCACCGAGTAGCTCGTCGTTGATAATGAAATAGTCCCAGTTCTCAGGCTCAGGTTGATAATAAAGGGGAAATGGGCCGGTTCTTCTTGGTTAGTAATGAATGGAACACTTTTTGTAGTGGCTTACTTACTCGGTAGACCCAATGTCATTTATAAGCGTGACAGCTTGCTTTCTGAATACGCCAAGTGTATGCCTTTGTAGGCGACCTACATGGAAGATGTCAATTGTATACTTGCAAAGAAACAGTAGAGACGTACCGCCTGCATTGACTACGTATCCGAGATTCTCCAAGACGTCGATACCGCCGGGAAGAGCCACCAGTTCATTGAGCATGGATGGTGTGGCTGCCAAGGCATCCGCACCGCTGAAACGTAAGCATTCGAGGATAAGATCGCCAGTTATAGGTCTCTCCGCAGGGGGGATCGCAAACGGGATATTGAATAGTATTGCATCAGTAATGAACTTTAATAATCCAAAAGCATGGAACAAAGGCACTAGAACAAGTTAGTCAAGGATTCATTGATGCAATTGGAGCAAAGCACTTGGACTAAATGGCATCCTGGCCAAGCGTTGCTTCGCATAGCTGTGAAGCTCAAAGCCATGAAGTGTAGGATAATTGCGGTAATTATCGATAGCCGCGAATAGACCATTTCGGATGACGACGGGTTTTGGGATGCCTGTGGTACCGCTTGTATGTAAGATTACCGTAGGGTCTGCACAGCCCGTCGCAAAAGACTCGTTGTAAAGATAGGAGGCAGCGACGTCGGCCCGGATGAAATTGGCAATCGATGGCACCTCGTGGCCTGCAGTGGAGGTATGCTTGGCACAAGTGAGGGCCAGCTGTGATAGCTCACTGCCGTAGAGCAGATACTTGACCTTTGTTGCCTCAAAAAGGGAAGCGATTGCCTCGGAGTTGTTACGTGGCGAGGGAAGGAATACCTGTTCGCTAGTCAGCCGTCGGAGATATTGTCAACGCCAGCAACAGGTAGCCAACACTATAGCCCACTTTGATGGCCGCAAGCGCCAGTAAAATATATCGGGCATCGCCAAGGCCGATATACGCCAAGGTGGGAAAGGATTTGGGCTCGGGCCGTCCCAGCGTAGCTTCCAACCAATGCGCCGCGTGGTTCATGCCATTGACGACCTGGTAGAAGCTCAAAACCCGCCAGCCTTGGCGCGGATCCGAGGTAGAATTAGGTATAGAGATGAGATGGCGATTTGGCTCTTGTTGGGCGGTGTCTTCCAGTACGTGGAGCAGAAGCCGGCGACCGCATGGAGTCACATTCTCGTGCGTCCCCATGGCAATTGACCTCGAACCGCGGCTAAAAGTCTCAATGGCTCCGAAACACTGCGGCAAGTTAGCGGGCAGCCAGTAGTGAGTGATGCTTTGCGCAGCCGCCAAGACTGCAGCACTCCATACACATATCTCGGCAAGGAGAGCTTGCTTCAGTTAGGTTGGCGGAGCGAAGAAGATACTAGGTTCGTCAGCTTGCTAATGCAGCCTATCCCTGAGCAGACATTACTAGTAATTAACAGCCGTGGACTTCCTGCGTCCGAGTATCTGTCATTGCAGTGGCGCGAGGTCGCATCTGGATTTGTGGCGTCCTGTTGTGGCGGCTCTCCAGGGACCTATAGTCGCTACAGTGGTGGCTACGTATCGGGGGTACCAAGTCCGTGTAGCAGTGAAGACAGGTCAGGACAGTTGAATAGAGAGAGCTTCGTATGGCCTGGAAACTTCAGCCGGGACCGAATCCGTGCAGCGACTCAGCTATCCACAGACTAGATTGTCTCCAAGTAAAACCTGAACGTAATGACAGCATGCTCCTCCCAAAAGTTCCCTTGTAATGGTGCCCGATCTTGCCCCAGGTATTCGGCAGGTCTGTCGGCAAGTGGTGTAATACTTTTTGCGCCACCGCATCGAGTATTTCAGCTTGTGTCTTACACAAAGAGCCTATACCCGCTTTTGACCTCGATTGGTGGAGTGAAAGACCCAACAGAGTGTTGTGAATGGCAGCGCTATCGAGAGGACACCGCCAGTCTAAGAGCGGGGAATCCTTGGTCTGATAACTTTGGCCAATACTTGCTGTCCAACTCTTCAGCTGGCCAGGGTGATGTTGTCTTGTACTAAAGGGGGCTTGTCTAGTGACCTGGCCTATGATTCAGCCGACCGTGAATCAAACTTGACTTGCCAACAGCCCATAGTATTCTCCTTTTGGGGAGATGTAAATGTATTTTCCACTCGCCATCGTGGTTGTGCCGTGATAAGAACGTGGTCGTTTTTGGGTAGCGAGGGTTTGCCGAATGGACATGTTCCGAGATGGACACTGGCAACGTAAGCATGGCTGTCAATGCCTATGAAAAACACAGGTTTCATCGCCGCTCCGGCTACAAATGATAATATTACCACCCGCATCATTATATTCCGCAGTCGCACGGGTGAGATGCCATAAAGCACGTCAATCAGTTGTAGCCCATGCACTACTTGAAAACTGGATAGCTCTTGAGAAAGTTGAACATCTCGCAGTTTGTTGTTATGTAATGTACTGAAGAGAATGATGTCTTCTTTCACCCCATATAATTTCGCTGGTGGTGCCATGGACAGCTTGGAGCCTTGCTGGATGGATACGTTATATCGGCGATCTGTTCTGTCACCCCACTCACTGCCTGCACAGTTGAATTAGCCCTGCCGGCATCGGAATGCGGCACGAAAATTGTCCCCGCCACATCGACAGGAAAACTATGCCTGAGGCAGGCTACTTCTGGCGTGGTCCTGCGAATACAGCAATCTCTATTCACGGCTTGCAAAATCCAGCGTACACCTCCCGGTTGACGCCCATCATGGGTTTCGTCAAATCTTCATCGTCTGTGGGTACAACACAGCCTTCTGTCTCGGCAAAGATTCCCGCCGCACCAGTCGCACGCATTAGGTTTTGCAAATGGAAACACTACAAGATACATGGCGAGGTAATGGTCGCAAAGCCGTAAAGCCTCTGTCTGTCATCATCATTGGCGCCGGTATTGGGGGCCTCACCGCCGGTATCGCACTTGCACAGACTGGTCATCTTGTGCAGATACTGGAGAAAGCCTCAACAATTGAGGATGTCGGAGCTGGCATACAGGTAGCCCCAAATGCGTCTCGCATTCTGCACCGGCTGGGAGTGTTGAAGGATGTGATGGAATGCGCGACTGTGTTGGGGGAAGTGAGCGTTAGGTAAGCGTTTTCTTTTTTGGATGAAACGGGGTTTCACCTCGTCGCTAACTATCACAGGCGGTACGACAGCGACGAAGAAATAGCTAGCTTTCCCGTCATGCCTGTAAACGGTGTCAAGTACGGTGCGCCCATGAGCGTCATACACCGAGGCGACTTGCAAAGAATCCTTTTAAAACGGGCTACAGAACTCGAGTGCCGGATTTCGACAAACCACACAGTGATTGGAGTTGCTGAAGACTTCTCTGCGCGAGTCCAGGTCAAATGCGGCGACAATCAAGAAACATCGTGGCTGTCTGGAGATCTTGTCGTCGCTGCCGACGGCATCCGGAGTCGGGTGCGGCAGCTCCTGATGATGCACGAGGGTCATGCGGTAGATGTCATTGCTACTGGTGAAGCTGCATATCGTCTTCTAATCCCTCGCGAGAAAATTTGCCACGATCCAACTCTGCTCTCGATGCTCAAGACAAACGTTGCAATGAGGTACATGGGACCCGGCGGGCATGTAATGGCATACCCATTGCGAAACAATACCATGTACAACCTTGTTTTGTTGCATTCGTCAGAACAACATCGCTTCTCCCGCGAGCGTTGGGCCACCAAAGGGAGCCGCGAAGACATGAGGAAGTTCTACTCTGGCTGGTCACCGGCGATACGCAAGTGGATAGAGTACGCATATGATGATGTCCTAGAGTGGGCTCTCTACCTCCATCCCGAGCTTCCTACATGGTCAGCCAAAAGTACGGTTCTGCTCGGTGATGCTTGCCATCCAATGCTACCCTACGTGGCCCAGGGAGCCGCCAACGCGATGGAAGACGCTGCGGTGCTCGCTACTGCTCTGACATGCACGTCCAGCACCGATCTGGCACTGAGAATATATGAATCGGTGCGAAAAACTCGTGCCGAAAAGATTGCGTCGAGCGCGTCAGCCACGGCCACTACACTGCATCTACCGGATGGGCCGGAACAACGGGCGCGGGATGAGATTATCAAGAATCCTACAGCAGCGGCAGCGAATCCCGACAAATGGAACAATAGCGACTGGCAGGATTACATGTGGGGGGTCGACGTCATGGCGCAGACAGTGGCCTTGTGGAAAAAGATGACCAGGATGTCACTGGTCAAGCGCCGACACAGTCTGCAAAAAGCGTACTCCTATACGCTGTCTATGAACATCTCGGCAAGCTGGCTGCGGGCTCAGTTGTTCAAAATGCTGCTGATGAACCCAAAACTGGTCATCTCATCAGTGGAAGCTCGGTTCACGGCTAGTGAGGATGCCAATGGCAAAGTCGAGTTGCATAGCATTGGCCGGTTGGACCATCTTCTCTTGTCGGTCGCGGCCTATCGCGCAAGCTCCCATCTAGCCTCTACAATCCGTGACGGCCCAGCTGGGAAGCGACAGATCCAACCCCGAACCTAGATTTCCGGAAGCAGGATTGATCAGCTGATTCGGCTGTTCATTATTGGTTGACGCCTGGGTGACATTGTTTTGTTGTGCTTATCCTTTAATATGCCTTCCATACCTCTTTGGCGGCGATAACCAAATGACCAAAGAGGCTACCCTCGTTGTAGATGACTTCCAACTCGTATTTGGGTGAATATATAGCAAAGACGTAAATACCATCCCAACTATACACATGTTCTCTACGTAGCTCTCTGCTAATCAAGGAGCCGCGCCAAGTTCATCCCGTCCCACAGAGGGCACAGCCAGTTTTCCAGCCGGTCGCTTTCAAACACCATATCATTGTACCTTCTCAAAGACTTGACATCCTCGGACTTCCAATACTCCTTCCTGTGCGGGCCAAAGTCATAGCTTCGCCATGGGTTACCCTCAGTGTCATCCGCAACAAAGCCACACCGCAAAACATTATCACCAACAATCCAGCCGCCAGGGCGAAGCAGACGGCTTTTGCCTCCAGGTTGCGACAGCTTGAGAATAGTGTCAAGATAGTTGGGGTATCCCGATTTCTGTGCATCAATGAAGATGATGTCATACGGCTCAGCGGGCGCAAGAGTGGACAGACTTGCGCAAGCTAGAGCATTAGCCAACCACCAAGTATGCAAGACTGCGATGATGAAGGCAGAACTCACACTTTGAGAGCGTCGCCTACTATGACCTCGATGTTTTCCACTCCATGTGTCTTGAAATTCTCCATGGCCTTGTCAGCAAAGGAGGCGTCGGACTCGAGGCCAGTGACTTTGCCGGCCTTTCCAACCGCAGAACTCCAGACTAGACTAGAAAATCCAACGTAAAAACCGATTTCCAAGACTATGAGGAACAGGACCATGCCTTGTTAGCAACATGCAAGAAGAACACAAAAAGACGACTTGTGGCAGTGCTCACCACGTTTGGCACCAACAGTTTTGGCAAGAAAGTGCAGAGCCTGGGCCTGGGCGACCGAAACCATGTATCTGGCAGTGGTAGGCATCGTCTCCTGGATGTGATTCCCGTAATTGATGATGCTTTCAGGTATATCAGTACTGTACGTCTGGGCGTAGCAGCCAACCCGCTCCCCCATATGCGGGTTTTGGTATAGGACTGGTGAGTTGTCATGCATCTTCCCTACAGTACAGGTTCGTAGAGAAAAAAAGAGAGAGGGATGAAAGATGCAGCGAGTTGGGAACTTGTATCCAAGGGTTTGCTTGAGCACCGCTACTATCTCTCAGGGTATCCTTGCGTGCGGTTACGGTATCTTATACACTTCTCGTCACTTTGATCTACCTTGCCCCATGACTGTGCATACATACAATAAGACTACCACTGCCGAGTACAGCAAGTGGCAAGGAACCGAGGATCAGCAGCTCGTGTGAGTGAAGAGAAAACAGCTCAGCCTGGTCTCGATCACCGCTGCCGTACCAGTACCTCCTCAGCCCCTACCAATTCGTTTGAAGTGACCTGTCACCCTCCCCTGCCCCGCGGACACCCCGAGCTGTGGGCCCGCAGGTGTGTCTTGGAATATCCCAGCCACTTATTGAGTCGTCCACGGGATATGCGATATTGTACTATTCAGCTTGCCAGTCTATGACTGTCCAACAATGCAGCTGACGGGATCGAGCGGAAACGTTTTCCTACCGTGACATAAGGAAGTATCGCGCATCTCTCCTATCTCATGCAATATAGCCCTGGTATGGCGCTGGTGCGGCCCTAAATTGCGCAGGTGATAAGGATGCAGTATCCTGCATAGGCTGGCTTCTCTAATCGTAAGATTGAGAAATTCAGCTCAAATTTTAAAATATTATACTTAACTGTACCTAATCAAGTTATTGACGTATAGATTCCCCACCAAGATTTGCAGAGGAGTCTACTAACGGCTGATCGGCAGGCTGTGACTTTATGTAGGTGGCTACTACACGTGCCACACACCCACATCCCTATAT